>BGPT01000313.1:271627-282541 GCA_003297045.1 Symbiodinium sp. clade C Y103 | reverse complement strand
GTTAGTTAGTCAGTCAGTAAGTCAGTCAGTCAGTCGGTTAGTCAGTTAGTTAGGCAGGCAGATAGATAGACAGATAGATAGGCCGACGCTCCAACCACCGTTTGATCCATCAGTGGATCTGCTCTGCCATCCATCATTCACAGCAACTCACCTTTCCTATAGTTTGCTATTCCTGAAACTTCCGCCACCGCCTTGTGCGNGGATCTGCTCTGCCATCCATCATTCACAGCAACTCACCTTTCCTATAGTTTGCTATTCCTGAAACTTCCGCCACCGCCTTGTGCGGTACTACTGGTATATACTATATACAATATATGATATGAAACTATATATTCATATGCTCAACATGTTATTATTGCTTCCTGTAACATGATGGTTTATTTGAGTGTCATGCCCCTGAATTGATGCATCAAAACCACGCATTTTGGACCATGGGGTAATGGGTCCACGGTGTTCGCCCTGTTTACCCTGTTTACCATTGCATTTGTCAAATCACTATATATAGTCTTGTTGCTGAAACATATTTGTGTTTGCTTGAATCTTGTTTGTGGATGTGTTCACGATGGTTCGTTACTGGTTGCGATTGAACATCTCCTATCACAAGGCTTGTCTGCCACATGGGTTTGTCCAAAAATGATCAACATTGGTTAGTCTACCGCAAAATGACCATTTTGATAATGAAACTGATGAGAAACCATAAATTTTTTGGGTACAAAATGTTCAGACAAACCCCTACCATCCTAACTAGGCGCATCTACGACTTAAGCAGTGTTCAAAGCCCGCAACGTCGTCCCTTTCTACTGGCTAATTTTAATGAGATTTCTCATGGATTGTGATATCCCCAATTATACAAAGGATAGTATAATCCAAGAACTAATCATCCAACCATCATTTATCGGTTTATGCACTTATATTCCACTTATATTCCACTTATATTCCACAAAAATATCATCCATATATATATATATATAATATCCCAATATTTTGAGATAGTACAACCCCAGACAATGATCAACCCTGTCGGGGGTAGATCGCAGCCACTAACCACACTGGTCATGGCCAGGACTTCACGGACTGCCAGGGAGCAGCCGTGGACATCGGAGGCTACTACAGAGTGGATGTTGAGAAGACAACCAAGGCGCTGAAGCCGCTGGTGTCCGGCTGGACGTGGGACTTAGATGCGCCTGTATGGAAAATATGGAATTTATGCACTGTTGAGATTGATATGTAGGAGATAGATATATTCAGAAATTTAGGTAAATAGTGTACTATATTTGTTTTTTCTCTCAAGATATTTTAGATGTTTTTAGACGTCATATGTATACATGTATAGGTATATACACATATATAAATAGAAATATCATATAACCAGCTAACAGGACAACTCTTGTTGTTATGTAGTGTGTTGTTCTTGAAGGAGTATCCCGGGTTGGAAGGGGTCAATAGCCTCGGTTGATAAGTGTTTCAGCTGGCATATATATATGTATAGAAATTATAGGATAGTGATTGGATGCCAGCAAATCAATTAGTTGTGTTATTATATACCCGTAAGCTATCAGTTGGCATCCAACAAACCAATTAGTAGTAGCACTAATTTTTGACTATAGTGCTACACGTGAGCATAAATTGGTATACAAACTCATGAATACTATATTATACTATGCATAGATATGTATAGTTTTATCCTCCTAATCAACCCAAGTTGACCAAGTTATAAGGCAAGCATTTACCAAGTGCTGTGATCATTGAAGTTGTACAAGCGTTCAGCTTGAAATGCTATGCATTGCCATGCCTTTCCGGGGATTATGTGCACCTGCCCGGAAACCCTGTGGTGTCACTTTGGGTTCTTCATAATCAGATGGCTACGGGTGAGTTCTGCCTGGAATCATGCTCTGTTTTATGAGGGGATGGATATCCATTGTTGATCACTTGAAGCCCAAAGAATGGGAAGCCAGAATGTGCACAGCCAGAAAACAGACTTTCTTCGCTATCGAAGCGGCTTCCAGCAACTCTTGTCCATCTCCAAACTCGAGGAACACGACGAAAAACAGCGCATCTTTTCTTAAGTTATAGACCCTTCCAGATCGCTCTCGCTTGTGAAAAAAGAAGGTGCGCTGAAGCTAATTAAGTTGACTTAGAACTTGGGGATATGGCTATGAATCAAAACCCTGGTACCTTCTGTTCACCCCAAAATAGCTGGGATTTATGGATGTTCATCCATGTTCATCCCATTGAAATTGATAATCATATTAATATTAATAGTAATAATGATAGGTTTTGATCCATCCCCATATAACTAAGGATTCATGGGTTTATACACCAACAAACAGAATCTACAGGGCCTCACCGGCCGTGTAGTTTCTTCACAACAACCAAGATACCTCTCTCTGATACCTGCAAGTAAAAAAGGACCAGAAGATGTTCGAGAATTTTCAACTGGCGCTTGCACATGTTTCATTTCAGATTGTGGTCGTGTGGTCATTGTCAGTCTGAATGTATCAAACGCTGAGAAATCTAATTTACATTTACAACTTCGAGAAAATTAAAACAAATCGTTTTATACGTTTGGCGGTTTCGAACCTGTTCGTCGAAGTTTGTCGAATTCTAATCGAATGATTATCCACAATAGATTCGGATAGAATTCTTGGAATGGGTGGCTCAACAACTAGGCAGTTTCAGTAATATAGCAATCTGGAAATAATCTGGAAAAGTAAAATCATACTGAAATAGGAGAAAGATATATTTTATACTATACTTTCTGTCTTTAGGAGGGGTTACAAATATACAGGTTACATGTATCGAAGACATTCCCATTCTAGATTTCCATGTTTGTCCATCGATTTACATACATTTCCATATTCTATCTACTTCAGGATGACTATATATAATTATCGCACACTATATTTGAGTATCACCCAATCTTCACACGTCAGGCCATGAACCCGAGCGCCTGCTTCAACGACATCATCAAAGGCTTGGGTCAGTGAGGACGTACGGACGCCCAAGACTTGAAATATGATGGTTTCCTAGTCCTAGGGGTACCCCCAAATCATCCATTTATAGAAAGATTTTCCATTATAAACCATCCATTTTTGGATACCCCCATGGCTATGGAAACCCCCATATGATGGGAGAATTGGAATGTAACCAACAGCAATGGGGATCTATTGGGGTTTCGATGGGGATGTATGGTGATTTCATGGTGATTTTTTTGTTTTTTTTTCACGTCCGGATCAAGAGGGACCTCCTCGCTGTCACCGGAAATATGGTTGGGATTCGGGGAATTCTCTCCAAAAGGCTGCTATTTTCACGTTGGTGAATTACTAAAATTCAGCCAGATATACCTGTAGTGGGAGACTAGGGATGTAACTAACAACAATGGGGATTTCACCAACTATCATGCAGATATTTACTGGAACAAAATGGTCATGTGAATGAGATATAGCCTCCGATGTCCTCAAACATGGCGGGCCACCGGGGAAATCCTCGAGCTCAATGGAGGTTTGTTTCGCTGGGAAAGTGATCGAACAACATAGGGGATTTTCCATTGCCATGTTTCATTTCTCAAGGGTACATGCCGCTTAATTTGAGGGTTGCACAATCATGATTTGTCCCATCAAAATGGCCAGTTTGAAGTATACCCCATTTTCAGACAGAGAACCATGTGGATGTGGGCCAAAATAGTGTTCTTCCTTCCAGCATTTGATATCTGGCTGTGCATCAAGACTCATCACAGTATCTTTGGGGGCGATGAACATCCATAAACACCAGCTTTTTTGGGGCACCAGGGTTTTAACATGTTTTAACCCATAGCCCATAGACATTTAGTTGTTTGTCATTTAGTATGATTTCATATGATTCTTTAAGACAAAGAGGTTTGAGGAAAATTGATGAGCAGATGATCATTGTGAAACAATTTCATGGAATGAAACTAACATGGATCACTTCGATCTGGTAGAAGGATGGGTGATGTAGCTGCACTTGACGTCATCTACAGCATCTACAGCATGCTGGCCATAGAGTCATAAATGTCCTTGTTTGCATTGGTTGTTCAATAGAGGGGTAGTCCCCATGGTACACAACCACCAGCGCACTTTGAACCAGCTGCTCTAGTCTATTCCACAAGGACTTGGCGGAAGTGCCTCTTGCGGCAGATGTTTTGCTCCCTCCCGGGGAAGCCACGACAAATTTCTGAGTGAAGAGATGCAAATTCTAGCGACCTCACAAGCATTCAATGATGAGAGTAGAATCATCCCAAAATGGGCTTAAAACAGGCTAGGGAACTGCGATTGCTATATAGATCTATATAGCAATCTATAGCAATACATAGCACATTTTGGCATTCTCAGGGTAGTCATGTAGTTTTTCTAAAACATCCCAGGGGAATTTCCCATCAATGAGGCATTTGCTATACCCCGACAAGATGCCAAAAGGTGTGGCACCAGGATGGTACTGAGTGAATTCTATGATGTTTCCCACAGATGTTCCATGGTTTCCAGTCCTTTTTCGTTCCCTTTTTGGGCATTTTCCATATAAATCAAGAAAATCTATCCATAGAAATCCATAGAAAACTCATTTCCATAGAAATCATATGAAATCATATGAAATCATATGAAATCATATAGTTTCTATATTTTCCAGCTATCTATCCATCGAAATCAAGGGAAAGATCTCTCCGGCTGCCCGGCTGTCCGAGGTGATTTTGCTGATCTTCCGGGACTTCCGGGTCGCACCAGCTTGGGCAGTCGAAAAGACGGAAGTTTTCTGTTGGGAAATTCTGTATATATGATTATATATGATTATAATGAATTATAGTTAATTATATATAGAAACCCCAATAGATCCCCATTGCTGTTGGTTCCATTCCAATTCTCCCATCATATGGGGGTTTCCTAAGTCATGGGGGTACCCAAATAGCTGGATGGTTTTGGTTATGGAAAATCCCAATCTAGAAATGGATGATGACTGGGGGTACCCCTATGACTTAGGAAACCTCCATATGATTATAATTAATGATGATAAATTATATAGATATAATAAAGGTATCTAGTAACATACATTGAACAGTCTATGCATATGGTTTTTCGTATTAAAATAAGTCTAGATTGTCTTAGAAATCGCGAATCAGTGAACCGTGGTCCTTGATTGGTTGCTGGCTGACTCGGGAAGTCACGATTTAAGCGCACAGTTCCTTTAGGACCTTTTGGGTCCTAGTAGCTCTTGCCATGTTTTGAGACCTCGCAAGCGCAAAGATTCGCACAAAAATATCCCAGTGAGAAACCTTGCCATGTTTTTTGTTGACACTAATTATGCTTGGCTTGAATTTCACACCTGTCGTTTTCATTGATTGGGGTGCTTCCTTTGGAGAAGTAGGCACCGCTTCATTCGTCTTTGAGCACGCGGACACTTTTGGTTGGACGACTGTCGTCGGTACGTCCGAACCGCGATTTGGATAACAGCCCCGCTCGAGAGATGCGATGAACTCCATGAGCTTGCACTAAAGAACTAACTCGTGGACTGCAGTTGCCCACGATGACGTTTCAAGATAGTTTGCGAAATGCACTCACCTCTGAACGGTGAGTTGCAAGGTTCCGACGATTCGTTTTGGAGAAAAAGCATCATCCATGGGCAGCGTGTGATTGTCCGGTATCAAAACGCCTAAGGGCACAAGGTGGGGACCTCCAGGTATAAGTTGGTTAAACAACCACATGGATTGCATGTGAAATATGGTGAATTCCAATGATGTCCGAAGAATGTATGGGGGCGCTTAGTCATTGGATGTATTAAACAGACTGACAAGTATATGTATGGTACTGTATGGATCTGTATGGTTATTATCATGTTAACACATGCTGGATATAGCTGTAAATAAACTATTATGGATGGGATAAATCCAGGACTTGTGCACTTACTGCTCCAAATGCCTCCGGAAGAGGCAATTGACTTGGACCCCGAAAAAATCACCTGCCAGAACAATCTCAAAAGATGGCTGGCTGTTGCTACTAAATGATTGCCATTACTATCCCTTTATATAATTTACATCCTCATTTCCGTTGCTCAAATAACGCCCTCCAAAACTCACTCGAATCTCAAAAATCTACGAGCATCTCAAAAAAAAGAATCCCAACTCCTTCTTTTTTGTTTTTTTTCCCAGAGGTTTTCCCATGGGTTTCCCCATTTTCTTCCGTTTTTTGGGGATTTTCCCATTAAAAGATACCCTCTGGTAACCTAACATAGCTATCGAAAATGGCCATTTATAGTGGAATTTCCCATTAAAAATGGTGATTTTCCATAGCAAACTGTTAGTTTACCAGAGGGTATGAAAAGCGGATTTTGCTCCAAGGCCTCGGTGGCCTTCCAAGTGGCCATGACCTCCTTGTCGCCTCTGCCGCCCACGCCACAACGCTTGGTGCGGAGCTGGGCCAAGGCGGAGAAATGGAGGATTTCATGAGAAAACCATGGGAAGAACCATGGGAAAATGGGGAGTTCACATGATTCAACCAAGAACTATGGGATTTCAGGGGATTTTTTGACTGATTGAATGGTGATTGAATGGTGATTGATAGTGATTTCATGGGGATTTGATGGGGATGGAAGGGGAATATGGTTGGGTTCTATGGGAAATTGATTGAACCAGCCAAGTTATGAGGATTGAACTCTCAGACAATAGTGGCTTAATCAATGAAGACTCGACAATGGGTTTGTCTTGGGTTTGTCTTGCAATTGGAGGATGCCAGTAGCTTTTACGCTACTCAATTTTTAGACCCACCCATTTTCATTGAGTTTATTTGGCTGAAAAGACCAGTGACATCACAAGATCGCTAGTTCAGAAAACAGGTGCACCTGCGAAAAAATCCCAGCCCACATCCCCAGGCACAAGCCTTGCTTCTTCGGATGGATTCTCGGTAAATCCAATGGAAACAGCAATGGTTCTCACGGGGTCGAGTCAGATTTTCGCAATTTCACATTCAGATTTTGTGGATTTTGGCTATCGCGTTGTAGTTTTCACCAGCAGAGTACGAGCAGAATGTATAGATACACTACACTTACCTACTAGATTGCTATCACTTCAACTGCACTTTGTCAGTATCTTGTACCTTCACCATAAGACCACGGAGAACAGATGTCTTGTTTTTCAAGATCTCCGATGTTTTCACCGACAATTACACATGCAGGCAGCCCTTTTCGGTAGTTGAATGCAGGCAATGAACAACGGTCCAATTATAGATGATGTTCCTATTCAGAAAAAGCATTCTTCCATATCATTTTTTTTTGTATGTTGATTTTGGTGGGAAGTTCATAAATTACCACACAGTACTGGGTACCCACGTCTTTGTTTTGTACATCTCCTTGGTCACCCCGGCCTTTTAGGAACATTTGCTGCAGCTGCCTGCCACGGAATATTTGCCACTTGGATGCGATTAAGCATATCAAAATGCGATCTTGTGCACGTATTTCACTGGAAACTTTGAGAGAAATGGATGGGATGTCGTCGTCGTCGTCCTCCTCCTCCTCCTCATCATCATCATCATCATCATCATCATCATCATCATCATCCATTGTCATCCACTATCATCAATTATCAGCATGCTTATGATATGTTTCTGTGGTAGAAAAAAAATCATTGATGTTCGTCTACAAACTGCCTTCTTTATTTTGAAAAGTTCGGGGGCCCTACCGACGAGTCAGAACTGGGTACTCCGAAGAGTTTCCCTATGTTCATCCCCAAAATGACCATGTTCATTTCTGGCCTCCAGGGTCTTCACTTTCGAACCACACTCATTCTTCGTTGGCGATTGATTATATATGATAGGATATATAATGATATATATATATATATGTATGTATATATATATATATATGTATGTATATATATATATATTATACATACATACGGTCATATTAGATTTTTAAGGCATACCTTTTTGGTATGGTCAATCTTTATTGTGGCTATCGGTTTGCCTGAGGTCTCCCAGGATTTCCAAGGCCTAGATCTATGTCTTGGTCCTTTCTCCAAAGATTAACTCTTCTCAAGTTCTTTCTTGGTTGACTATCCAAATCTCATTCAATTAGATATATCAAATCTCAAATATCATATCATCTTTAGTATGGATCCTCCATATTCTTCCATATCATCAAATCAAATGTGGATAGTGATATTATATTCGGCCACATATTTAGATTTCTGTATTCATTTGCATCTATATAATCATGTTTGATTTATCATACATGATACACAGGTGAGGCCCACCCAACTATAAGTTGGTTTATAAAGCCATCATCTATAGAGACAGCCCCAACAAACCCAAGTTAACCCAGTTCGTCAACTTAGCGTTCTTGGGGGCCTCACCTTGTGTCTATTTGCGAACATGTTTGGTGGTTTCTTAAAATGGGGGTACCCCCAAATGATCCATGTTATTTTCGGATTTTCCTTTTTGAATGATCCATTTTTGGGTATCCCCATTGTAGGAAACCTCCAGGTTCAGTCTGTCGCTGGCAGACTTCCAGTCAGCCCTAGAGGTGGCGGATGGCAACTCGGCACCGTTTCGGTGGTGCTTTTCAAGTGATGTTTCTTAATTTTTTCGACCTCATGAATACCGGAAATAATACTATGGATCATTATCTAGTTATCTATAGAATACTATAGAATATTTATGATAAACCATAGTTAAGTATATAGAATCAGAATCTCTACCAATTGCCATAGTTGACTATATAGAATATCTACCATTAACCATAGTCAACTCCATAGAATATCTACCATGACCCAACTTAGCTTTCTATGCGGCACCACTTTGTAAACACTTGTTGCCTGATGATTATATGCTACCCTTTATGTATTTGGGATGATCAAAATGAATGGGCATCTGTATCAATCAGCCAGTGGAATGACAGAGGATTCCCTCTGGAAATCGAGTATGGCAATTGAAGATTCCCCATTTATAGATGTGTTTTCCATTGAAATGCCCATTTGTAGGGAATTTCCCATTACTATGTTTACTTATTTGAGATTTAACAAGCAACAGCTAAGCATTTCAAGGGCAAAAAGTGCGGGCTTCACCATGAACAATTGGGACTTGAGTATGTTTACCGTTGTTTTTTAACGATGCGTGTGTCCTTCAAAAACGGTTGATTGAACCAGCAAAGTTATAGGGCGCATACAAACAAACCACAAGTCTTTTGGAAATGGACATGCAAACCTACACGAATGATTTGGTCGCTCTTGCTGCTGATGACTACCAATGAACTTGGGGTTATAGTCAGTAGCCATCTTGGTGTTTTGGGCAGGTTGGAGACAGACCAACAGGATACCAAAAACGGGAATCTGCGGAATACTGGGAATAAGTAACAACAGCCAAGATGTAACGACTGTGATTTATTGTAGATGTAATGATGACATATGATGACCAATTTTTGGTTAATTCATTTTAGGGGTCCATATGCATAGAGCTTCAAAAATGGTGACCCTCAGGATATTAGCAACTATGACCAGAAAAAGGGTGGGCGTGGGACAAAATGGAAGACCTTTGGACCCGCAGATTGACTGGTCGTTTGGGATCTGAATTTTTGACCCCGTTCATGGACGGGCATGGTAATATAGGTCAATATAGGTCAGTTTTGCGAAGAACCCCCTCCAATTTCAGGGTCCAAATGGGGTTCTATCCAACACCATCCAACACCCAATTTTATTCACCAACAGCTGCTGCTGTGGTATGTCACCTGAGCACCCCATTCCGAAAAAACGCGCGATGACCAGTGGCACAATGGGACGGGCCAAGCTATCCGAGACATTGGATCTTAGTACAAGACAAGACATGGAGAAAACATGGTGTATGGGTCCCTCTTTGCGGGATCATCTATGCCAGCTGGCAGGACAGAGTTCCTTTTCCTGACATGTCCATGTCGTGAGGAAGTTTGATCCACAGTTCAATGTCCATTCTGTTGATTCAATCCCCAAGATTTTAGTGGACATATCCCTCATTTGGTCTGGATATGTCTGGATTAGTTCCAGAATTTGATGCCTTATTTGATTGCTTCCATAGATTCGTCCATTTTTATGATCCAATGCATCATTGGGGATGCTTAGGTTTTCCCGTTTTTTTTTCTGGAGAGATCATAGAATTTCCCCAGCATCCTCCTAAACGCGCCGCCGAGATACCATCGGCAAGCGCGTGAGCAGTGCACCTTGGAAAATGTGGGATAAATCCAGTTATAAACCAACAACCAATATTTAACGGTGATTTACTGGGATTTGATTGGCTGGGATGGAAATCATTTCAACGAGAAGATTGCGTATGGTAAAGCTTAGAACTCTTGCCCCTCTGGGAATCAAACGTGGCAATTCAAAACCCACCATTTATAGTTGATTTTCCCATTAAAGCCTTGATTTATGGGGGATGTCTGTTTGATTACCAGAGGGTAATAGGAACATGACAGCCTCGAAATTTATAATTTGTCGGTGCTTTAGTACCTGTTTTGATCTGTTTTGAGCCAAGGCCACTTGAACTTTGTGGCATTCAGAAATGTGTCAGTTTCACCGATTGGAACCCCCATAAACTTTGAGGGTCCAGAGGCCCTTTTTAATATTGTTTTTTCAAATTCCAGGCGATTGAACGATACCAGGGGTAGTGATTTAATGGGGATTTAATGGGATAAAAAGTCCGGAATGGCTGAAGTGGGTCTCAAGAATGGTATTTGAGGTGCTGCATGACTTCTTTGGCTATCGCTTGGCTGGCGGCAATTACCTGGATGAGAACAGGCAAGGAATGGCCTGTGCGTGTTTTTTTATTTGATCGGTGTGGTAGTATTTGATAGTATACTCTCACCTGTTGAAGTCGCTCCGACTCTGGATGAATGTTGCAATTAGCTTGGGGGAAGCTTCAGGTAAAGTCGCTCCAACCTGCGTTCAGTTGC
>BGPT01000313.1:252307-270628 GCA_003297045.1 Symbiodinium sp. clade C Y103 | reverse complement strand
AATTTGATTTCGGACCTCGTTCGGACCTCGTTCGCACCTCGTTCGGACCTCGTTAAATGCAGCCAGTCAAAGCCCAGCCCCGAGAGGTTTTGGAAAGGCATTCCAATGGCACAGGAGGCGGAGGAGAAGGAGAAGGCAACTNCGTTAAATGCAGCCAGTCAAAGCCCAGCCCCGAGAGGTTTTGGAAAGGCATTCCAATGGCACAGGAGGCGGAGGAGAAGGAGAAGGCAACTCTGATAAAATCTAGAGGCCCTCACCTGGCAGGTGGGGAAAAAGAAAATCGATCCGATCAGCGGTGCGCCATGGGGAAGTGGATGAAAGGGTTGATTGGCTCTTTTTACGATCCTGCAATCTGCGTTCACAATAGGTTTTCCTTTGTTAAATGCAGCCAAAGATATTCCATAACNACAATGGGATTTGCACAATAAAATGATGTAAAAATGTATTTCAAAACATATGTTTTTGACTATGGTGCAACTTGCGTTCTCATGGGGTTTTACCATTTTCGGAATTTCCCATTTCAATCTTTTATCAAAAAATCATCGGCGTTCCAATAGCGGAAATTGTTGGTGTGACNATTGTTGGTGTGACTTTTTTCACATGTTGGTGTGCGGAGTTCCATGGGGAGAGCGCTCCCCCATACAAACTTGGTGTGACTTCCGCGGTTGCCAGTAGTGTGTCATTTTAATTGTTTGAGCTATTTTAGAGGACAAGTAGCTAATCATGACTTGCTGGCACTGAGTCTGAGTATGAAAACTGAACGATACACTTGCAGCTAGAAGGACTTTACATGTTCGATTCAGGCACATCCAGTAGCCCCAAACGAGTGTGCACAGGTGAATGGTAGCTGATGTCTATTTGGGTAAAATTACTGGGGTTGATACTAGACACTTTAACTTTGTGCCAAACAGAGTTGTTAGGCCTTGATTGGCAAGTTACTATTTGTAGGTGCATAGTAAACCAAATGAGGAACCATATCTATCTTCACGACTCAGGGGTTTCAAATAAACAGCATAGAAATTGGAGTTCAACATAGGGTTTACACCGTTGTTTTCCAGCTCATGTTCTCTAAGTTGGCAGTGGCAGGACCCCAGAGCAGGAAGCGAAAGCTCGCTGTCTGAAGGACTTCCTGGCCGCCGAGGAACAGGAGGCAAGGCCAAGAAAAAGTAACTGGTGATACGGCGATGAGCGATTGTTTATTTGCCAATTTTGCCAGTAATGGACAGGAATATGTAGGTGATGTTACAGAAACACATGGTGGTTTTATTTTTGGGGAAGGTGTTGAAGGTTTGGCATCAATGATGGCTGCCCATTCCGTCATTCTTTTTAAAGGATTTTGGCACGGAAATCCATGGAGTAATCTTAGCTGGACTCACATTTTTCCATGTTCTTCCTTCATGGCCGGGCAAGTAGACCACAAGCCAGGAAGGGCACTTTGACATTCTAGAAATGAAACATCTGCATTTTAATATATTAAAGCCACTGCGTCACTATGTATTTTACAGCATTTTGCAGCTAATTTCCCAGGCCAGGTAATTATTGCTTGAAACCATCCCCATTACATCCCCTATATTTGTTGGTTCTATTCTCATTCTATCCCCATGAACATGACCCATATATTCCCTGAACCGCACCTTGACCATGGCGCATGTGACTTTTGCCTAGGCCTCGGCAACATCTTTGTCGCTCCTTTCAGTGCCCTGGGCCTTCAGTTGTCCATCCTGGGCCTTGGCCGTCGCTCGAAGATGGGCGATGATGGGCAGGGCGGAGCATGGGGACTGTGTAAATATGTGGATTCCATGGTGATTTAACTGGGGATACAATGGGGATGCTGGGTGCCGTCATGTCCTTGCGAAACAGTTTTGGGGATGTCCAAAAGTGGTGGATATACCTCAGGAATTGCAGTTTTCATTGGGAAAATTGTTGTAAACCATTGGATTCTAGGCCAAGTTTTCAGACAAGCCCACATCAAAGAACCAATCCGTACGGTTCAGAATTGCCTGAACCAATGCAGGTTGGATGGCCACATGTATGCATGTTGATTGAGCAGTGCTCAAAACCCCTATTGGTTCATGAATTTTGAACATTGCTCAGTCGTTTAACCTGGTACTACAGACTGTATCCACAACGGAGCTCAGGTTCGGATTGTGGCAGCACTTTGCGGCGTCTTGGCGATCGGAAGGTGTGTCTTAGTTTGTTTTGAATTCATATATACAGGGTGAGCACCCCCACACTTCTGGTTGTTGGTTTATAAACTCATTTGTGAATTCATTCAAGTATGATGATGATCAAATCATCCCCCAAATTCATGGATGTTTGCTACGAAGATGCCCTTGTTATGTATGTTTTTCTGACCTAAAGTCTGTGGCTCTCCTGACTTTAGATACCCAAAGACTTAAGACCAGTTCCTCAGGTGATCCAGAGCGCTTGCTGCGTCTGCACTGCGAAGATTTGCTCCTCATGACGCGGCAGGTGAGGTTTTCTTGCGAATTTTCTGGAGTATCTGAATGGATCAAAACATATCAAAACCTAATTTTGATTGGTTTCTCCTCAGATCTTTATTGATGTTTGGCTGGTAAAATCTCCATCATCTGGTGAATACACTGCATTTTGAGTGGACATATCATCAACCTAGCGATTTTGGTGGGTTTCCATAGGGATTCCAGCTGGCGGGGTGAATCATACCCTCTGGTAATTTGTGACATCGCCGTTGAACAAAAATATCCACTTCTAGAAGGGGTAAATTTTCGAACTACATGGGCCATCTATGCCATAGGCCATAGCTATGTAAAAAAGATAGCAGAATGTAATTTCCATAGCCCATAACCATCCATTTTTGTTGGTTAAATCACTATCCCTGGTATCTTCAAAACGCGGCGTGCCGCCTTTTGAGTGTGTCCAAAAGTTGAATACCCCATGATCCCTTTTAAGGTGGCCATTTCGGGGTATACACCATTTTCAGACCCAATTTACTGGTTGGTTAGTAAATGTTCCTATTAGTTTTAAGAACAGACAATAAGACAGTTAGTATTAATCCCTTACATTGAATCCATCAACAGAGGTTTTTAAATCGCTCATTAAAGTCATTTTCCCACATGCTTCATGGAACTTGGCCACTGTGTAACTCCAAAGCTTAGCTGTCCACTTTGTTGCGGGGCAGATCCTACACTGGTTGCCTATTTCAACTAATTACTGCATTTCTATGTGCGATGACTATATCATTGTACTCCAATCATTTTTCTCTTTTTCTGGGTTTATATTCAACTCCAAACCTAGGAGTTTTCATCTTTGGTGAATCTTATATATATAATTATATATGTATATATCCTATTTATTGGAAAGCATTCCCCAAAGATCGAAGATTTTTCCAACCACGGACCCAGTTTTGGGAATGAAAACCAACGCCGCAACGCCTGCAGTGGCAGGCCAAAAATCAAGAGCACTGCCCGTGGCGGAGCCCTCAGTGTTGAACGTCGAGAATTTGGCTATGACTCAAACTTCCACTTTACATCACTTTACCCAAATAATATGGGGGGTGGTACTTTTTTTCATTGGAATTGAATTGAATTGATCATTATATTTAGGATAACCCCCGCCAATTAATCAATAGAGTTTCTTAATCCGGGCTTGACATTAATTAAGCAATGGACCCACACATGTCACAAGGTCACTTTCATAGGATCTGGAACGATGGAATTTTCGAGCTGGAGGAGTTTGAACCGTTGTCATTCCTTCTTGTGTAAGCATGACCTGAGTTGAAAAAAGAACCCTTGCAGCACTTGACCATGTGGGAGTTTCCTAAAATGGGGGTACCCCGAAATCATCCATTTTTGATGGGATTTTCCATTATAAACCAACCATTTTGGGATATCCCCATTTGTGGAAACCCCCATGTGTTGGGTGGATTTTATGGTTTCCTTTTTTGACTCACCTGTACATTGCTCCCTTTGAGGGATTCATCTTGACACAAAAACACTCTGCTATCACACCAATTTTGACGGTTAGAATTAACATGAATTCACAATTAAACCATGTTGAATCCCCCTTTTTGATGACTAATTTGCCGAGTCATGCCAACCATGTACCACCTGTAGAAATATCACAGCTACTTGAGGAGTCAATAATGACCTTAGTTGATGATAATCGTTGAGACCACCAACCACTTCAGTGAGTCTATGAAGCCATCTAACTACAGATCTTTGCCATAGACCCGGTCGTTGAGAATGAATAAACCAATCCATTCACTAAAACCCACTAGTTATTGTTTAGTTATAGTTGATGTAGATAGATGGTTAAACTAGCTTGTATCCACCATCTACCAGAATCTACCATGTGGAGGTTTCCTAAAATAGGGGTACCCCCAAATCATCCATTTTTGTTTGGGATTTTCCATTGTAAACCATCCATTTTTGGGTACCCCCATTTTAGGAAACCCCCATTTATAAACCAACCTATTTTGCGTCGTCCAGGCTCAGTGGAGCCTTGCACTCTCTGGCAACGTTGGTGAAGCGCGCCGCGCCCGATCTGGGGACTGCGACTGGTTGGCGGTATAGGGGGTATCCACTACTGTTAATACCTCTGGTAATTAAACGTAGCTATGGAAAATGGCCATAGAAATCGTGGATTTTCCCATTCATGGCATGGTGATTTCCCATAGTAAACGTTTACCAAAGGGTAATAGCTATATAGTAGTTGATCCCAGTACTACATAGTACTACATATTCATTCTGAAGAAACACCCATGTTTTGTGATTAATGGTGTTGATCAATCTTAAGACTAATTAATCACTATTTGGGGGTAACCTGCCAATTAGATCCAATTCGTAGTCGGGATTTAGTAGTCCGTTGTTGACATTAGAACTCATGGTAGAGCTTACTGCCCCTTGGTAATCCCAGCTAGCTCCTGTTGAACATGGAATTTTCCCACGGCCAGGGTAGATTCCTGAAGGGCAATGGCAAAACCAATGAAGATGGCGATTTCATTTGCAAAACATGAAAAAAAAAACCACACTTTCAATGCAGGCCATTACTAAATGTAGCAACCATGTACAAAAATCTAGAGATAATTCTGTTCGATTCAGCTCCAGCTTCAGCATTTTTCGAGGACCCCACGACACCAGCCGAACGTGGCCAGGCATTCAGGAACCGAAGTCTGCGGCTGGCTGGCGGACTGTGCCTCAGGTGCCGTGGGGCCAGCTGAAGACCTCTGTGAGGTGATTTTTGTCGTGGATGCGGTGATGTCCGCTATGAGGAATGATGAGATCATCATCCCAATTGCAATATAAAATATACATATGCTATCATATGCACATATATAATATATAATATATATAATATATAATATATATATATAATATAATATATATATATATGTATGTGCATATCTGTGATTTAGATTGATTTAGTGTACTTAAACATACTTTGCATCATAAAAGTCCGAAAAAAACAGGGTATTCTTGAACAGGTTGCTCCCGAAGGTTTGGAAGCCTGGACAGGCGAAGCTTATCCTCCTGCAGAGGTTTTTGAACTCGCAAGGAGATGGGGCCCATGGGGCCGGAGCTGTGTCCTCCCAGCATACCCCTGAGGGGTGTCATCAAACGAGAAATTCATGTATAAATGGTGGATTTTTTACTGAATGTTTGATTACCAGAGGCTAGTTTGCTTAAATGTGTTGAATTTGGGGTACTATATATTTAATCATAGGGACATATAGGGCTTGTACAGACAGCAACCATAGAAACAGTATATTCTGCATCAGCTGGTTTCAAGTCTGGTTTGCCATTCTACCTGGTCTGATAATACTGATTGACTAATGCAGTTAGGTCACGTCATCAAGCTTGTTTGATGCTTTCTTCCTGCGGATGCTGTGGCTCAAGTGCAGTTTTGACCCATCATTTTAGCGGCCTGAAAGAAGCCAGCAATTCACGATGAGCTTGTCCAGAATGATGCGAGTCTGGCGTCTCAGATGAGAGGAAAAAACGCCAAGCCACTGCAAAAATCACTGTATCAAAATCATCAGGTGATATGGGATGGATGGCTCGGCTTCCCAACCCACAATAAATTGTATTGTATTCATTCATATTCATTCATATTCTAAGCTCAATGAGCCGTATCTATACTCATGTCAGATACTCGCATCTCTAAACGACTGAGTATCCTCTGTTAACTTAACAATGGACAATGGCCCATTTAGTTCGATGATTTAGCCCATTAGAATGTTAGTTTTCCAGTCCGTAAATTGTTGGTCATTGCCAGACGGCAATTCCCATTATTGTTCCCCTTTTTGTTGGCTACATTCCCATTAAATTCTTATGAAAACAACATTGTATCATGAATTCCCATTGCCAGAGGATAATCCCCATCGATATCCATATTTTGTTGGACAATTTTCATTAATCGCCATAAAATGCCATTAAATTTCGGTTCAATTACTAATAAATCCCCTTACCAGATGGCAATCTCAATGTTATTCCCACTAAGTCACCATTCAATTGCCAGTAAAACACCATCGAATCATCATAAAATCACGATTAAATTCCCAGTAAAACACCTTAGAATCACCATAAAATCACCAGTAAATCACCATAGAATCACCATGAAATCCCTTTAAATTCACATAAAATCACCATTACCCTCTGGTAAACTAACATAGCTATGGACAATCACCATTTTTAATGGGAAAATCCACTATAAATGGCAATTTTTCCATAGCTATGTTAGTTTACCAGAGGGTAAATCACCATAGAATCACCATAAAATCTCCTTACATTCACATAAAATCACCATTACCCACTGGTAAACTAACATAGCTATGGAAAATCACCATTTTTAATGGGAAAATCCACTATAAATGGCCATTTTCAATAGCAAACTGTCAGTTAATTGTCAATTATCGTTGATTTTCCCATTAAAAATTGTGATTTTCCATAGTTATGTTAGTTTATCAGAGGGTAAATCATGATAAAATCACCATCACGGCTGAGGTGCCCACCTTGGCGGCGCGCCTGAGTCGAACATCGACGCTGCGACAGAGCAGGAGGACTTTCCTCACCGCGTCGGGGATGCCCAGCGCACCACGCGGGGCCAAAGGGAGCTACATAGGGAGCCAATCAAAATAGCTGTGTCTTACTGGTGCTTAGCAGGGAATAAGGGAATGACCTATGATAACCATTGATAATCATCCCAGCAACCCCCATTCCCTACTAAGCACCAGTAAGTTGTTGATTGGTGTAAGGAGTTCTACTACCTGATTATTGGGGATTGTGGAACAAACTCAGGGGAAACCTATCAAGCAATTCATATAATGAGATGGGATAGGAATATGTTTGATGGCTCAAATCACAGACGTTAGATTGTTAGATTGTCTACAAACAAGGTGAGGCCCCGGTAGTAGCGAAATCGCGAGATGTTGACGAACAGTTGCCCTGGCGAACGCTCGGTCGGGTTGATTAGGGGGATATAACGAATTAGTTAATGGGTTTATATGGGTTTGTAAACCAACAAACATCACTGGTGGGGGGGCTCACGTTTCAGGATTTCGATGGAAATCATGTGAAATCATGGCTCTTACCCTCCCCAAAGATAGGGATTCCTGTCGATGTTCGTTGTAACCACTGGGAAGGATACCGTAGGTTAGGACCATATTTTTTGGAGGTAAGCATGACGTTTAAAGGATGTCATCATGAGAAAAACACAAGGTTTGGATATCAGTGTTGTTGTCTCAAGCATATCAGAACAAGAATCCCAACGATACGCAATGCAACGTCAGACAGTGTGCGCTGGTACAGGAAGGGGCCCCCAAACAATAGGTACGTTGATAAACAGAACTAGGCTACTTGGGACTGATGGTTGACATATGATATGTCAAATGTCAACCCCTGATTGATAAACTGTGGCCGATTATACAATTCGACGAGTGGTCTTCAAGACAAAATCGTGATAAATTACAGTACTATTAAAGTTGGGACCCTTATCGATAAACCAGGGGTTTATTAATCCAAGATTTACATTATAGATATCGAAAAGCATCTTTACCCCTGGCTGCCAACCCAATTTTGTGTTGGTGAAATCAAGCTAAACCCACCATTTGCATCCGTATGTAATGGTTAATTCCCCAGTTCATGGTTTACAAATCCAGTTTGATGCTAACATATGCTAAAATCATCTTCAATCATCTTTAATCCCCACTTCTTTATATATACTCGTATCTGCTTGCAAGCTGTAAGAGCTGGATCATTCCATAATTTCTCTGAAATCCTTGCATAGTTGCTTCCCTCCATTGTATCCCCATGAAACTAAAATATTACATCCCAATTTTGGCTGCTTACGTTATTTTCCATATATAAGCAGCTAATTTTTAAAACAAACCCATTTCCTTATATGATCTTGTTAGTTATATTCCCCATACAATCAGGTATTATGGTTGACAAACCATTTGTTGCTTAAAATCACCGTTCATCCACCCTACAAGGTGAGGCCCCCCAGTTGCAAGTTGGTTTATAAACCCATAAAAACGACTGTAGTTCTTTATATCCCCCCATAAACCCAAACGTTAAGTAGGTTACCCTCTGGAAAACGTTTACATAACTATGGAACATCACCATGCTATTAATGGGAAAATACCCACTATTTCTATGACCATTTTCAAACTGTTAGTTGACCGGAGGGTATAAACAGATGATGTGCGTCAACGTAGCCTCACCTTGGATCATCTCCAGTCACCAGGTCCTCAATGCGATTGGCAGTTCAGGGGGATGTCATTGGCATCGACCTGGGTGCGCGCACGTGAAAGCTATCGGAGTTCGGTTTGTTTTGGTTAGGAGGATGGACAATTCCACAGGAAGATGGTGATTTAAGCAACAAAAATGAGGATTTAATGGGATATAATGGGGTTCATAGCATGATAGCTAAGTTGGCAAACAACAACTCCGAAGAACTATGGTTTATGATACTTACAACGAAGGAGGATTCATGGGGTTTATAAACTAACAAACATCACTGGGGGGCTCCACATTGTTGGGGATATGATCGGAATATGAGAAGCCAAAATTGGGAGTACTCCATAGAGCATGATGATGTAACTGGGGATATGACGGGTATAGAACTCAATAGAACGGGATCATAGTGGAATATCAATGGGGATGTAATGTACTGGAAAATTATTTGAATAAACTTGAGATCGACCTGACTGCCACCTCGCTGGAATGATGGGAAAATTTTATTGGGGTAATAGTTACCCCAAATAGCCCAACTATGCCGAACTTTTCATGTTGGTGAATTGTTATGATTTAATATAGTTTATCCATAGTCAATCTCAGAGATTCTCTAGAGTGAATCAATTAGTTGATTTCTAGATTATTCAGTCCTTCAGGGGTGCGAGATGATTGGTTTAAATACTTAGGAGATGGTATCATGATGGAAGAAATCCTGCACCTTGGATCGTTGAAGCCCATCCAAAATGATGGGACACACCACATATCAATTTGTTCCGCATTTGTTCCATGTAGGCTATGGCCAAGGCATCAGGCACCCCTTTGGTCGCCCTGCTGATGCAGGTACGACCAACAGTTGTGTGGCCATCATGGAGGGCAGCACGCCCAAGGTCATTGAGAACGCCGAGGGGATGAGAACCACTCCTTCTTTTGTAGGCGCGGAGCATGTCCAACGGTCCAACTGAAAGGTGGGGAATATGACACTTGATGACAGATATTGACATTTAAGTGGAATGGCGGGAAATCTTTTCCACATACACTATAGGTAATCAAAAAGGAAAGTGACGTCATGGAACTCATGGTTGTCGGAGATTGCTCTTGACATATCTATACTTTAGCAGATTTTGTTAGTATTGTGGTTTTGCGCCTAGAATGCTTTGGCGGCAGTCTTGGCAGTAAAAACATGTATTGATCGGTGATCCATGCTGCACAGTCGAGCCAACACAAGTAAAAAATGTATTATATTGCATATGCTGATATTCTGTGAAGAACTGTTCGGTTTCATCATCTCCAACTTTGAGCCTGGGTATCCCCCAATCTCATTGCAACATCTTTGTTCCCAAGATTTGTTGCTAGCAGGGATTCCATTTACCATGTCTTTCTGCATGTATTTTGGTACGCTACGCTTGCCATGTCCGCTTCTATGGGTCATGCACAGTAGTGATATATGAGTGCTTCCTAGAATAGGGGTACCCTCCGGCAATCAAAGGTGGCAAATGAAAATCCACTACTTATAGATGATTGCAGTAGATGATTTCCCCATGAAAGCCTTCGTTTATTAGGGATTCTCCATTGCCTCGTTTGATTACGTAGCCCAAAACCATTGGTCTCCCATTTGAACAAAACACATTTTGGGAGATTTTGGGGCCATCCAGGTCCTAGGAATCCTATATAGCAGACTACTGCAATGGTGGCTGACAATTCAGGTTGGTTGTCTCTGGGGAAATATCAGACACTCTACTGTTAGTCCATAGGACATTTAATACTTCAGCATCCCAGTTCATATCAATCATACACCAGCTATTCACATTTACACCTGACATACATTACGTAGTCATACTCTTACATTCATTGATACTGTCCCAACTTGTATACACTTAGTGCACTAGTTATTAAATCTGTTCAACCCATGTATCAATGGATTGGTGAAAGGGAAAATCTGAACCGGAAACCATGGATTTTCCCTATCACATATAGGGGTTTCCGGTGAAAATTTTCCCATTAACCAATCCATTGAATGTGTAATGTGTCTGTTGATGGTGAACGGTCCCACCTTTCCGTCGCCCAAAAACTTCTCCGGGCGTTGCGGCAAGGCTTCACCAGCGACGGTCAGCGCCTCGTGGGTATTCCTGCCAAGCGCCAGGCACTGCGGCGATAGCCATGGAATAGCTGGCGAATTTTGGATGATTTTCCCAGCGAACGAAACCTCCATTTAGTTCGGGGATTTTCCATGGCTATGTTAAATAACCAGATGGTAGTCCTTTGTTTTATGATCATAGGATATGGATTGGGTTAAGGGACAATTTTAACCGGAAATCCCAATATTTTTTTTATGAAAATCCATGGTTTCCGGTTCAGATTTTCCCTTAACCCAATCAAATGATCATAGGATGTGGATATGGGTCAAAATTAAGGACTTAGTCTAGTTTAGTACTAACCATCCAATTATTGGGGTACCCAAGTTTGACCAATCCCCATATAATGTGGGCATGCCAATTATAAACCTACCATTTGGGGATGGTTTCTACCACCCATAAAGATGGTGATTTTGGGGATGGTTTATTCGGTTTACCGCATTGATAGGATATGAGATGAGATATTTTTCTCGGAAATATCAACAAAGGACATATGGGGATTTATTCTTGATGGCTATTTTACTGTGAGTTTAAGATGAATCTTCGAAAACCATGGCAGTAGTGTGGTAAAGCCATGCCCAATGTGCCCAATGTGACCATTGGGGGATTGCACATAACTTGGTCAGATGGGGATGATCCGTATAGTCGATCGTGGCTGTTCACGTGGATACCTTTTACATCCTTCAAAAAATCTCTGAGGGCTTCACACAACATGTTGATTGTTCATGTTAGTCGACACTTACTAAGTAGAACCACGGGGTTCCGGGACTGGGACCCTGAAATTGGTTGCCCACAATTTCACTTCTAAACACCATCCCTTGTTGGGATAAGATTGGATACCTGGGGTACCCAACGTCAATCAATACTGTGCCCAACAATGATTATCCCAGGTTGGCGGGCGGAAAAGGAATAGCATGATGTTCTCCACCATCAAATTTGGATGTTTCTCCAATTCGTGGCCGTTTAAGAAGGGGGAAACTCATGTTATCATATTATCAAGCCTCCCTTTTTTTCCCCATACCCTCTGGTACACCAACATAGCTATCAAAAATTGTCAGTTTTGGTTGACCTCTTGAAAATGCTGATTTTCCATAGCTATTTAAACGTTTACCGGATGGTTATTTCCCCCATAGAGTTTTTCCAGAGAGTTCGCCGGTCGAACGGCGGCCAGGCCGTCACCAACTCGGAGAACACCGTCTTCGCTGCCAAGCGTCTCTCGTTTGGGGACGAAGATGATTCACTGGATTGGGTAAATGGAAAATCTTCACCGGAAACCATGGGCTTTCCCCATGAAATAATATAGAGATTTCCGGTTAAAATTTTCCCAAGAAAACCAATCCAATGAATGATGAAACCAAGCATCGAAGCCAAACAAAGAAACGGGTCAACCAGTGTTGGAATTCGATGGATTTTAGATGATTTTAGGATATTTCAGTGGTAGCCCAAAGTTTTGCTCCACAATTTTGTGTTTCGTAATGGAATCTAATGTTGGCTCAAGAATGACATGCAGACTGAATTCGAATGATCAATGTCAGACCATGTCAGGCCCCAAATCCAGAAACTCTGAACTTGAGAAAATTGAAACAGTAATGTTGGTAAAACAATAATAAACCATCCCCAAAATCACCATAAATAGGTGGTATAAACCATCAAAATAGGTGGTTTATTATTGTTTTACCCACATTAACCAGGTACCCTCTAGTAATTTGTTATACATAGCTATTGAACATGGCCATAGAAGAAGTTGATTTTCCCATTAGAAATGGTGATTTTCCATAGTCATGTTAGTTTACCAGCTATTGAAAATGGCCATAGAAGTAGTTGATATTCCCATTAAAAACTGTGATTTTCCATAGTCATCATGTTAGTTTACCAGCTATTGAAAATGGCCATAGAAGTAGTTGATTTTCCCATTAAAAAGGGTGATTTTCCATAGTTATGTAGTTATGTAAACGTTTACTAGAGGGTAACCATCTATCCAAACTTCAGTTAGTTCATGGTGAAATATCCAGCCACCAGGTCCCGATGCCCCTCTGAGTTCACGCCCAGGACTCATCGGTCGATCCTACGATGATGAGGCGACCCAGAAGGATAAAAAGGTCCTGCCGTACAAGGCGGGGCCGGTCCCCCGGGTCTCGGGCCAGAATTTCGGTCGGGATTCAATCCATGAAAATGCTACGGATGTAGAAAATCTATGAACATCTAAGGGGATATGTCAAGCTGTAGCTGTAGTTAAACTAGACTATACCGTCTTAAATAAAGGTGTTGGTAATTTCAATGACTTTTGGATGAAATCCAGCCAAAAGAGCGGGAGACTCATCGCAATTGATGGATGGCTGGATCGGGACATTGATCAAATGACTCGAGCCAGACCCAAAAGGGACTGTTTGGCTGGTGGTTGGAGGTTAAAGACCTGCTATAGACTTAGTTGTACCCGAAACAATCGGATGATCATCCAAGAAGCTTGAAGTCTTTGGAGTTTTTTCTGAGAATCAAACAATCCACATTTTGAAGGGTAGATCAGCCTCTATTTGTGTAGATACGCACTCATTTTTGCAGTGGATATTTCCGATTTTGTTTGCTGCATTCTCAATTTCTGTCAGGTACCCTAACTGAAACCGGCGTGGAAGTGGAAAGGTTGAGATTGGTTGGTTGGGCGATTTTTCCATTCAAAAGGGTGAATATCTACTAAGCCATCGTTGTTGAGACATGGCCAGAGAATTTAATTAATACTGATTAAGTATGACCAAAATAACCCGCCAGAGCCAACATTTCCACCATGGCACCCCCTTCCCTTCAACCTTCCTCACACTTAAATGTTCAGGTGGTGCGAGCCCCCAACGGCGATGCGTGGATCGAGGCCCAGGGTTCAGTGAAACGAATTTCATCTTAGTTCTTTGTTGTTGAATCAAATGGATTTGTTTTGAAAATGGAGTAGCCCGAAATCCATTGCTTCCTTGTCATCATCTATCATCATTTATCATCGTTTTCCCTATCCTACAATGGCCATAGATGGATATAGATGGTGGGTATCCCTGGGTATCCCTCACTTTCAGAGGTTTAAAATGGTTTAAAGCCACATCAAATTTTGTAGATCAGCAGATACCCTCTGGTAAACTATCATAGTTATCATAGCCATGGAAAATCACAATTTTTAATAGGAAAATATCAACTATTCCAATGGCCATGTTCAATAGCTGGTAACTAACATAACTATGGAACATCACCATTTTTAAGGGGAAAATCAACTACTTCTATGGCCATTTTCAATAGTTATATATGTAACAAATTACCAGAGGGTATCAGCCAACATCAGCAGTTCAGTTTCGCGAAGGCCGGTGGCGAGAAGTATGCGCCCAGCCAGATTGGTGCCTTTGTCCTCACGAAGATGAAGGATCGGTCGGCCACAGCTTGGGGCTTCCGGTGATGTTTCATCACTCAGTTGGCTAAGTTGGTTTTTAACTCCAACAACTATGGTATATTATGGTTTATGGTAGATATAACTATAGTTGATGGGGTTTATAAACCAACTTATAACTAGGGGGCCCCACATTGTAGCTCCAATTTCATTGGCATTTATAGCAAGTATACTAAGCCTGGTATTTATGGGGTGAAAAAAAAGCAACTCACAGATTCAACTGGGTGGCCTCACCTTGCAAGAAATGGTTTTGGAAAATGAGCAAGGTGGTGTTTTGCAACCCAAGAATTTCCTAAAATAGGGGTACCCCCAAATCATCCATTTCTAGATCGGATTTTCCATAACAAAAACCATCCATTTTTGGGTACCCCCATGACTTAGGAAACCCCCATATGGCAATGCTTAGGGTTATGGCAGGGTTTCTCCACCGATGGTTGACGGGATCGGTGCCAGGAGACGGCTGAAGCATACTTGGGCCGATACTTGGCGCGGGATGGGAAGGCAATGCCATGGTTTGACGAGTATCGTTTTGGGTTGGATCCACTGGGAAAAGTTTGGGTATATATGGAGGGAATATGAATATTTCATGTACATTTCAAGATAGTTTATTCACGGGAAAACGCGGAACATCTACTTTTGTGCAGGGGACCTAAGAGTAGCCATGGCCCTTGGATTGAAGAAGGACATACTTCCGGACTCAACATTCCCTCGGCCAGGTCAGACGGGAATCTCACTGAGAAGCAAGAGCAGATTTCTCGATCACTTCCGAACCTCACAAATAACTGAGTCTAATACATGAGCAGAGCCTCTTGGTCAAGCGGCAGTGTCCAAGGTTCTAAGAAACAATTAATTAGGAGCTAGAGCTACCCGGCGACCCACTGCGCCACACCATCACGTGACGGCTCAGGAAACGTGGGCACGGCCGTGATTACCGTGCCGGCTTACTTTAACGATGCACAGAGACAGGCCACCAAGGTGCCCTGCGGCATTGCCGGTGGCTTGTGGGTTTGGGAGATTGGTGTGCCATATGGGAATGTAACTTCTGGAGTGTATAGTGGCCCCAAAAAAGATATAGTACCATGCAGTAAACGTTTACATAGATGTGGAAAATGGATGAACATGGTCCATTTAGTTTGATGATTAGCAATAACATGGTGAATTTCCACATCTATGTAAACGTTATTAAACGAGGATGACCCAGAAAAAGAGAAGTTGGTAAAGGCCTACTAAGATAGTGATAATTTACTGTTCTATCGTTTTTGGGTTGCTGTCGCCATATTTCTTGGGTGGTCATCAATCCATGTTCATAGCAGTTTATCAGGATTCCCATTAGGGGATTGATAACCATAAACCATAATTACATTCCATGCTTTAACCCTAGCACATATAATATCTACCATTCATGGATGGTATCAGTACCTGCAGCAATCAATCATTTCACAGGAACATCCAGGGGATTTTCCTTCTTACAGTATCTTACAGTGGATTATCCAAACGGTCATACTTTATGACCACAGAGCATGTGTTTCCCAAGTTGAGCAGGCCAAAGTCACATGAATAGCTCATTTGCACTCCCTAGAATTAACATGAATTAATATGGAACCCAGAATTGGCCAACTCATTTGGAAAATCATGTCCAGACCGCAAATTCTAATCATATCTTGCGGGTTCTGTCTTGAATTTGCACGGTATACCCTCCAAATGCCCACCATTTTCCGTTGTACCGTTTGGGTAAGGCATTTTGGTACAAGGTGGGGCCCCCCCGGTTAAGTTAGTTCACCCAAGAATTGTTGATATCCTTCATAAACCGGAGTTATTGGAGTTGTGTTTGCCAACTTCGCGATCATAAATCAGCTATAAATCCCATGAAGTCCTCATTTTTCTTGGCTACTTATTGGTGAAATCACCCGTTTCCTATGGTTTTCCTATGGTTTTCCTATGGTTTTCCTGTGGTTTTCCTATGGTTTTCCTATGGTTTTCCTATGGTTTCGCCATGTTTCGCCACGGTTTTCCCATCCCCTCCCCAGTGCCGCTAGGACGCTGGAAAGATCTCGGGCCTGGATGTGGCGCGAATTATCAACGAGCCCACTGCGGCGGCCCTGGCCTTTGGCATGGACAAGGCCGTTTCGGACAAGGGCCATTTGTCATTGGATTGGTTAATGGGAAAATTTACAGGAAACCATGGATTTTCCGATCAAATATAGGGGTTTCCGGTTAAAATTTTCCAACCAATCCAGTGAATTTGAGATCGATTCGAAGAACGATTATAAGAAATGTGATCAAATCAAGCATGAAAAACCGTTGTACACTTAATAACAACTAGAGGTTTTACCATGTTTTGCCATTGGTGATGTATATAAATGTATCTATATGATTCTATATTTATATTATTTTATATTTAAACTTATGTATATTATATATACAATATAGGTACCGTAATTCCAATGTTTTTTTGGTCAATATCAAAGTTTTTTGGATATTTGCCAGGTATGTGGCCACCAGTTTAAAAAAAAATGGATGCTTGGTTTTGAACTGACATCATAAGGTATTATTCCTAGGTAAATCTCCGGATCTTTAGGATTAAATATCACGTTATCATTCATAATCCATTAATATCCCACCTGGTACCCTGGGGTAAACTAACATAGCTATTGGAAATGGCCATTTATAGTGGATTTTCCCATTAAAAATGGTGATTTTCCATAGTTATGTTCGTTTACCAGAGGGTAATATGATTTCTAATGGTATATTTAATTCTCCCACATATCACATTGTAATATGTTACCACATCATTAATATCCCACCTGATGATTTTCCATTCTGATCTCCATGATTTCCCCTGAATGTCTTCTGGATGAATGACAAAAAAAATCCGAGCCACATGTTGTTCCAAAAAGACATCCATTGGTTCATCTCCCAAGAAAAAAACCCAGGTGAATTTCGGATTTCAGGAACTGATCACAGTTTTTTTCCAACAAATTTCCTGGCGCTTCCTCCAAAAAACCGACGCCGTTTGGAGGGTGGAGATGGTCAGATCCTGGCGGTTTATGACCTGGGTGGTGGCACCTTCGACATTTCCATCCTGGAGATTTCCGGTGGCGTTTCCTGGAGGAGTAAATCAGATCTGGGCCTGGGTGATGACATTTTCAGACCTAGAACCCGAAGCAGGGAAAAAATGGTGCGAAATGCGCACTCATTTGCTATGTAAAGATTTTTCACTTTGTTTTCTTGGGGTTCTTTTGGGGTTCTTTTGGGGTTCCAGGGATGTCCCAATCCGAAGTCCCAGTTTGGTTGATGAATAGATGCTCCATTTTGGATATGGGGTGAAAAAAATGAAATTTTTGGCAAGTGATATACTGAACCGGCCGCTCCACTTTCCCCGAAATGACATCGCTGATAACTTTGATCACGAAAGGTAGCTCCAGTGGGGCTACCTTGAGTTTTACTTTACGAAGAAAAGGGGAGGGTGGCCAGCCCCGTTGCCTGATTATTCAGGAGGTTGCTGTTCATTTTAGGACCCCCCCCCCGGGTGAGCCCTCCGAACCTTGCAACCAAACCCAAAACACTGTAATTTACAGTGTTTTTGTGCATTCGGCATGGAAAAACTACTTCTTGCAACGTGGTGAAAACTGCGTAAATACCACTGTTTTTGCTAGGTGTTGTCCACAAAACACTGTAAATACCATGGTTTTTGCTACCAGGGGCAAAAAACACCGTAAATCCCATGGTTTTTGGCTTGTGAGACGCCAAAAACATCGGTATTTACGGTGTTTTTTGTTCCGAANAGGGGCAAAAAACACCGTAAATCCCATGGTTTTTGGCTTGTGAGACGCCAAAAACATCGGTATTTACGGTGTTTTTTGTTCCGAATGCCTTCAAAAAATGCCAAAACACCACCAAGATGCCGGTTTTTGGGGCCCTGCGCGCATCACCGCCGTCATCAACAACAGTAGCCACGGCAAGTATTTGAGACTCTTTTTTGCCCTGTTTTTTTTGAGATGTTGGTGCGGTGACGCATTTTAGACAGATAATTACAATTTTACAAACAAACGACGTT
>BGPT01000313.1:234198-252222 GCA_003297045.1 Symbiodinium sp. clade C Y103 | reverse complement strand
GATGTCTTTGCACAGCGCAGCCTTTGCGCACAGACGCCTCTACACACAGATGCTTTTACACACAGATACTTCTACACACAGCAGCTTTTACACAGAGAAGCCTTTACACAGACCAGCTTTTGNACAAAGGCATTTTTACACAGAAACACTTTGAGACAGAGAAACTTGTACACACAAACTACACCAAGAAACTTTTACACGCTGAAACTCTTGCGGGCAGAAACTTTACCCAGAGCAGTTTTTACACGCAATGAAGCCTTTACGCATAGAACCTTTAACACACAGAAGCTTTTGCACACAGCACGCTTTTTTACACAGCCAGNTTTTACGCACAGAATTTTTTACGCAAAGAGGCCTTTGCAGCGAGCATCGTCTACGCACAGGCGCCTTTATTTACAGGCGCGTTTACACACAGGCGTTTTCTACAGAGAGGCTTTTGCGCAGACAGGCACCGAGACTTTTTCGCACGCGCCCAAAACCACTGTGTACACAGCATTTTGAAAACACGTGGATTTATTTTACACCAGAGCGCTTTTTGCACCGAAACCTTTTTACACGCGGCTACTTTTGCCCTCAGATGCTTTGAGACAGTGAAAGTGTTACATTTACACAGGCCAGCTTTTGCAAACCGAAATTTTATGAAATTTTTACACAAAAAGGCTTTTGTACCAAGACACTTTTGCACGAAGACGCCTTTCTGCACCTCCCATGCTGCTGTTTGGGGTTTCCTCACCAATATTTTTTCTTTTGGCCGCCCTCCATTCTTTATCCCCCTTCTTGATTACCTACCTTTCGTGTTCCCCTTCTNCTGTTTGGGGTTTCCTCACCAATATTTTTTCTTTTGGCCGCCCTCCATTCTTTATCCCCCTTCTTGATTACCTACCTTTCGTGTTCCCCTTCTCAAGTAACTTTGAGAGATGGGGGTTCTGGCCTGCAATCTGGCACTGTGACCCGATCAAGGGCAAGAAGGCGGTTTTGCATATGTTTGCACTAGCTATAGCGAATGAGCACCAGAAGTGCCCCAATTCATTTATGTTTTAACTTTGATGCATTCGTTCTTGATCTCGTTCTTTTTCATTCTTCATCCGCCAAATACAGATCTCCAAGATCTCCAAAGATACCCAAACAAGGTTGGCTTCAAAGTCCCCGTGAAACAAGAACATCTATAGTCTATATATAATAGAAATTAATAGAATATTTCCGGTTGTGTTTGTTGCTTCGAGTGCCAGTTTGTTCAGCTGGGTTGGCTAGGCACATGTCTTTGGTATAAATGAAGAAAACAAGTGCCCAGTTTGCCATGAGATTTTGCTGGGTCTCTGAATCTAAGCGATTCTGCGATTGACCGGTTACAGATCTGTCAAGATTATCAGGGTTGATCCAAGCAATTATTAATTATAAGTGAATCCAAGCCACAAGGGTGGAAAATAGGTGATTTTACAATTTTATTCAGAACGGTTTCACCCAAATGTACTTGGAATGTTGAGAGCACCCCTGATAATCACAGTCAAATCTCATTATCCCCATCAAATGCCTATGTGGTGCTTAAATTCAATCTCATTATATCGCCATTGAATTCCCGTCAAATCCCATTGAGCTGCCACTATATCGACTATATATCCCATGAAATCCGGTCAAATCACCACTAAATCCCAGTAAACCCTATCAAATCACCATTAGATTCTACTAAGTCAAATCCCCTCAAATCACCGTCAAACCATCGTAGAATATCCCTCTGAATTTCCCATTAAGTTGTGTGTTGTTCTTCTTACCTAGTGAGGTCTTTGAAGTGAAGGCGACCAATGGCGACACATCCTTGGGTGGTGAGGATTTCGATCATGCAATCGTCACTGGGGCGGTTTTTGCGACTAGGGGCATGGCGAGAACTATGAAACAATGGTGATTCAACCAGCAACAAAATGGGGATCTCTGTGAATTTATAGTGATCTATATGGATTTTAACATGATTTAACAACGAAACCATGGTGATTTAGCCCCGCGGACCAGTTGATTCAGTTGATGAATGCTACTGAACATCGGCTGTAAAGCCAAGACAATCCCAAAAACATGCACGCGAGGTTCCCTCGATAGCAAATTTGACTTTGGCTAACTAGGGTCTATGGGGATGTCTCTATGGTTGGATGGGCTTATAGGCCCCGCTTTGTAGCATGCAAGGGGTCTACAATGGCCGGAAAACTATAGCGGCCCCACATGACCACCAGTTCGGTGACGGGACTTTGGATTGGGGAATATTTGGGAAATAGTGCAATTTTCCCAGATTGGTGACTCAAGCATGAACCATTTGGATTCAAGGGGATATTCTTTGAACAAGATGCGATGTATAGCATCTATTTACAGCCAACGTGAATTGGGTGTGTCTGGAAATAGGACGCCCCAAAATTCCATGGTCATAACCGCCATTTTCCCGATGGCCCATATAGCCAGCGTAAACGAGGGTTTGAAGATTTTCACTGATTTACCAAAAGTGATGAAACTAGGTATGCAAGGCGTAAGAGATGGTCCGGAACAGACGCGCTGTAAATACAGACCAGATATTTTTAGTGGGCCGGATCTGCCAATGTTTGGGGGTTTGCTGATCAGAGTCGATTGGGCCCAATTTTAGAAACACTAGTGGCCCATGATTGTGGGAGTTTTTCAAGGATCCTGAGGAGGGTTGAACTGGCATAGATGGGCTTGATGGTCAAAGACCAAGGGATTGAAAGATGGGGATGAGTTAAAACCCTGAATAATTACCATTGATCAGGGGGATAAACATCCATTTGCAACCTATTTTGATGTTCACAAGGCCGCCAGGGTTTTGACCCGCAGGTCGATGATGACTGTAAGATGATGCCTGTCCTAGGGTCCTAACAACCAGATTTAGCTGCCTTGTCCTGGTAAAGCCAGCTTTCCTGATACCAAGGTGAAGTACTTGGTCGACGAGTTCAAGAAGTCCCAAGGTGGCTGGGGCATTGAAAGGGCTAGTCATGGATCATGGGTGATGATTCAAGCAACTATATAAAGCCGTTTAATGCTGTTTAAGCAAACTACCTGTGTGAGCACAGTTTTCTAAACTATTTTTCAGGATTGTGGAGATACATCATCATTTGACCAGATTTGCCTGTGGATCCATGAAGATGTGCAGGGGTCTCTATTTCCGCGGTTTCAGGGCACGACTGGGAAAGTTGTCGAGAAAAAATGCACGCGTGAGAGCCCGATAAATGTTTGCAAAATTGACAGCACTGTTGGAAGATGATGTCGGCAAAATGTTCTCGAGACTGTAGCGAGAGCTTGATTTCAAATAAAAACCGTTCAAAACTGAGGGATCGGAGCAGCCGCGGATTTGTGTGGTCGAGTCCTCATTGTCAGCGCTGCGCGCATGGTTTTCGATTTGGTGGGATGCTCCTGCTATGCGGGTTTGCCACTGGCTGGGACAAAACGCATTGGCATGGCCGCAAAGCATGAGTGATGCTGCGACGCTCCTGGAAAGCGGGATTGCAGCTGGAGGTTGCCAAACAACCCTTTGTCAGTGAAGAAACCCATCCATTCACCCATCCATCAACTCGTTCATTCGTTCCTTGGTTCATTTGATTCATTGATTCATTGGTGCAATGATTGATGGATTCAGTGGTTCATTCCTTCAATGATTCAATGACTGATTCATTGATTCACTGATTCATTGGTTCATTGATTCATTGACTCGTTGGTTCACTGATCCATCATTGGTTCACTGGTTCATTGATTCATTGCTTCATTGACTGGTTTATTGGTTCTTTGATTCAATGATTGGCTGATTAGCTGATTCACTGATTCATTGATTCATTGATTGGTGGGTTCGCTGAGTCATTGCTTCCTTGATTTGTTGTTTCATTGATTCATTGGTTGGTTACTTGGTTGCTTTGTTCATTCATGGATTCATTGATTCATTGGTTTCCTGATTTGTTGATTGATTGCTTCATTGATTCATCGATTCCTTGACTCATTGATTCGTTGATTCATCGTCTGATTTGTTGATTCGTTGCTTCGTTCCTTCATTCATTTACTCATTCATATTTTCATTGATTCATTGATTCGTTGGTTCATTGATTGGTTCATCCAGTCAATCGTGCATGGATGCTTTCATGTCAGTTAATTGGCATCTCAAAAGCCATTTGCTCATTCGCTGATGCGCCTCACAACTTCAACGCTTGGTTGCTTTTGCATCTCAAAAATTGTCCTACACGCCATCTTCTTCCAATAGTGGCTGCATTTTTTCGAAATTTCCGCCCCGGCGGGCCGGGCACTACCTGGTGTAAGATCTATGAGATGTGTTTGGGTGGTGTCATTGCCATCCCTGAACATGGAATGGTTCTGGAACTACCAGGCATGACAAAGTAAACGGCTCAAACTGAGCCCTTGCAACACTTTCGGCCAAATGGGACCCGTGTGTTATTGCTTGTACCCTCCGGTGTGATCAAAGATCAAACGTGGCACTGGAAATCCCTGGAGGTTTTGCCAAGAAAATCGACTATAAATCGGGGATGTTCCATTGCGAGATTTTTCCATACTGTGTTCCAACAGATCCTATTTGCTTCATGTTTTCCTGGACCCGCCACATTTCGCCATAGTTATAAAAACTATAGTTTCATTTCAGTTTTCATCAGTCTTCCGATTTCAAATGGTTAATTAAACTATTTGCCGTCCCTTCCGGTAATTTAGCATGGCTATGGAACATCACTATTTTAAAATGGGATATAAATTATCAAAGTAAATCGGCCATCTATTCCATAGCAAACCGTGAAGTTACCAGATTGATCCAGAGGGTGATGCCCGTCGCTATCCACATTTTCCTTTGTTAAATCCCCATTGAATTCCCATTAAATAATCATCAAATCGCATTAATCCTAATGTGTGTTTGTGAACGACCTGCCTTCCATCCCATAGTTTCCCATGAAATGTCCATCAAATCCCATTGTTTGTTAAATGATATGATATGACTGCCATCCCTAAAAGATCCCACACAATTGCCATTAAATCCTATTGTTTCTTAAATGAGGTGACTTCCATCCAACAAATTCCCATAAACCTACCATTGAATCCGATTGTTTCTTAACTAAAATGATTTCCATCCCATAAATTCCCATTAAATTTCATTAAATCCTCGATTGTTGTTGGTGAAAATCCCCATTTTCCCATGATTTTCCCATGAAAATCCCATGAAATCAGCATTGAATCCCCATGAAATCATCACCTCGGGACCTCGGGCGAACTCCGCCGAACTCCGCAGGCATCGACCTGGGCCAGGACAAGTTGGCCTTGCAACGCCTGCGCGAAGCCGCCGAGGTGGCCAAGGTGGAGCTCAGTAGCAAGGCACCGTGCAGCGCGTTGCGGGGGGTGAGTTTTGGGGAGGGCTGGAAGAGATGGGGGAATAAAAAATAGTGGAAAATATATGAAAATATAAGGGTTTGTCTTAAAACAGGGAATACCTCCAATTATAGCCATTTTATATCAAAAATAAAAAATGATGTTGGTAAAACAATGCCATAAACCATCCCCAATTTCACCATAAATTGGTATAAACCATTCCCAAATGGGTGGTTTATGGCATTGTTTTACCCACATTATTATGGGTTTGTCCAATTATATCCATTTGATATATCATTTAATGAGCAAAACGATGATGCACCAATGGATTTAGAGGTACCCGGTACGAATTTTTCAGACAAACCCATATAGTTAGTGGATTTATACTGGATTTACAATGGTTAAATGGAACATTATATTAACCACAGTAAATGGATGTTAAAATGGCTAATTTTCCACCCTGTGGAAGACAGCGTTTTTTCGCAAATCAAAGTGTATGGCATTGTATCTGGCTGAAGTATGTACCCTCTGATTATTTAACATAGCCATGGAAAATTGCTAATTTTTGATGATTTTCCCATTAAAACCTCCATTTATTGGGGATTCTCCATGGCTATGTTAAATAACCAGAGGGTAACTCACTTTAACCTGAAACTAGATGACATAAAACCACTTGGAGGTTTTGAAGTCATGAGGGTACCACGAAATCATCCAGTCATCAGACCATGACTTGGTCTTGAAACAACCGTGGCGGCTTGGGGATTCCCCCATTTTAAGACACCCCCATATGTCGAGATTGGGGGGGATTGTAACTGGGAATCTGGTGGGAAGATCAAGGGAAGAAACCATGGTGGAAATTGGGGGGATTACTTGGAAGTGCAGTTCGGAGCCAAGTGGATATAATCCACCATAGTTTTTTGGGAATCTAGTGGGAAGAGTTAGTTGGGAAGATCAGTTTGAATGGGATTTTTGATGGGGATTGTTGGAACTACAACTGCATGGTTATACATAGGAAGTTAATTGGAACATAATGGGAATATGGCAGGAATATCATGGGAAAATGATGGGAGGTATAAGAAATGGAGGAAATATGCTCCTGACATTGATGGATGAGGGCAAATGGTTGGACGTGGCAATGCATTCGAAGTTTGTGGCCCTGCTGACCTCGTTGCCAAACCTTATCAATGGTGATTGTACAAGGGGCAATAGTCCCCAAAAGGCTGTGCCATGATCAACAAAGATGTTGTCTTCCCAAAAACAGGCAGGGTCATCTGCACAAGAATCATGATTCATATACCCTCTGGTAAACTAACATAGCTATGGGAAATCACAATTTTTAATGGGAAAATCAACTATAAATGGCCATTTTCAATAGCTATGTTAAATTACCAGAGGGTACCCATTGCAAGAAATCCCATTCATGATGGTGGGGATGACCATACCCCATGCATCGCAGGAAACTTGCCGCAGTGCTCCGCAGCCAGGTGCAGACGGATGTGAATCTGCCTTTCATCACGGCTGACCAGAGCTGCCTGGCGACTAAAGTCAGCTGTCAGCTGTCATGACTTGGAAGATCGCTGCAGGAGAAAGCAGTAGCTCCAACAACTGCCGCAATGACAATTTCATACTACAAATGGTTCCAAAAAGATATAGAACCATCACTGTATGTTCACAGTCGTATCGGTAGTAGGCTTGTCATTGCTTAGATCATCGCCATCACCACAGTTGTAGCTTTCACACAACTGCGTTCACTGGTTGATCTGGATGTGTGTCAAAATGATTGAACCGAAAATGGATGGTTTAATACCAACATTTACCAACTTCACCCAATTTTTGGGGTGCATGGGTACCCCATGTTTGGGCCACCATATGCAGCTTGGATATGGGCACCATTTTGACTTTGGTGAACTATCTCCACAGTTGACTGGAACATCTGGAAGTGCACCCCCAAGTCGCAACCTGATTCCTCATGTCTGTTTTATTCTGTTTTGCTCAGGTGGACCCAAGCACATGAACATCCAGATGACCCGATCGCATCTTGACTGAGATGCTTAGAACATGTGGTCATCGCAATTGGACCTCTTAGGGGGACCCACAGATCAGCATCACCACAGATGTCCAATTAGATCCCATTAATCATAGGTTGATTGGTTGTAGGCTTAGGGAGAAAACACTACCTGGCTTATTGGGAATCTTGCCAAACCACCCAGGAAACTGATGAAGCAACGTTTGGATCCCATTGGATTTGATTGGAAGGTCTAGTCGCGTCATCAGACTGAAGGGTGCCTTCGAATTTGTCCTTCCAAACGTGTCTATGAATTCGAAGGAGCTCGGTGCACCAGCCCTACAGGTAGCATATCAAATCATGCTGATGCTGATGGATAAGATGTGATGAGATCCTGTATCTGACTCATGGTTTCTGACGTTTTGCCCAGCATTCCAGCGTCTTCAGGAAGCTGGAACAGATCGTGGATTCCTACCTTCAGAGGACGAAGGCACCTTGTCAGGCCTGCAACAAGGCGCGGGAGCTCAAAATGTTTAGGGCCGGAAGCCATTTTGTACCAGACACACAATAGTGGTTGTGCAGCTACCCCTGTAATTATCTTCAAATTGCAACGTGGGTTCGTAAATGCATACGGTACGAATGAGCCATTCTTGTTACAGATAATTCCAGATATATGATATACAAGCTGTTATCGTTAGCTGGATAGTCTATATAGTAAAGAAAAGATCACATTCGTCAGTCTTGACTACTGTAATTATATCAGGCATATCTTGATGTCAGTTCATAAAATCACATAGTTGCAGTTGGAGAACCACAAGTCAATCGCAGATTTGACCGTATCAGCCTGATATTAAGCCAGTAAGGGATGTTAAAACAGTAAGAACCCCCAGCAGACCCAGTAGAAAACGTAGTTAAATACTTCTATGATGAACATTATGTGAACCTATAGTTTATTTATGTTTGTTATTTATCAATTAAGTAGAATCAACATCATAACTTGGAATAATTCCTACTTCAGATTAACATCAAGTACTTCATATGAACTATCATATCAGGAATAATACCGATATGTTACTTGATGTTAAATAAACAAAAAAAACATATGAAACACATGATCTGAATAACGCCTCTTCAGATTAACATACCCTCTGGTTATTTAACATAGCCATGGAAAACCTCCATCTTGAATAGGTAAAACACTATAAATCATCGAACCAAATGGGCCATCTATACCATGGCTATGTTAGATAACCACAATACTTTTTCATATTCAGATATATTCAGATGAACATCAGATGCACTGCCAGGATGCAGGGGTCGAGCCGAAAGACATCAACGAGGTGCTCTTGGTGGGCGGTATGACCCGCATGCCCAAGGCGCACCGCCTGGGAAACTCGTGTCCGTTTAGTGGGGAAAATAGGGGTTACCCTCCGGTAAAAGGTAGCAATGGCCATTGGTTTTGTGCACACATATGGTTTGATCAAATAAATACTGTTAATGTCTAGCAAGCTTGGCTAAGTAAGCATTGGTAAGGCTTACTAACCCTTACTAAAAGAGAACAGGTGTTTTGAAAATAGCGCAAAACAGATTGGTTCTTATGTAGGCCTTGGCAAGGGCTACATAGCGATGATTTCGTATGTACACTTGGTTTTTGTGGAGATCAAACTCTCTTATTAAGAGAGTTGTGGTGGATTGTGGTGGTATACATGTAGCAACCACCAAAAGATTGGAATTGTGCCCCAAGTGACTGAAGGTCGCTTTTTGTTGCAAGGGTCATCAAATGCATTGCTCCAGCTGAGTAGTTTTTAAGCTTGGTGGATGTTCATAGGAAAAGGTGTGCATATTCAAGGCCTGGGGCCTGTGGTAAGTGGACTTTGGAGTTATTTGGAGATATCTCTTAATAAGAGAAAAAATGGTCTACTATGTCTGTTGCAGATCCTTTAGTATGGGAGTCAACAACCCTTATCAAACCTTATTCATGAAGTTGGTCGGTAGTCCTGTGGAGGGTCCCCTAGGGAGGTTTTATTGAAGCTTCATAAAGTTTATATTGTTTTTGTATGTGTTTGTATTTTTGAGCCTAAGCAAGGCCATGTTTGGTGGAATATCCCAACATCAACCCAAGGATTTCTTATTAAGGCTTCCCAAATGAAATGCCTTTTTCTGGTGCTGCAGACCCGGTAGCATTTAGGTTTGGGCCATTTACCTTTCTGGAACACTGATTCATCTGAAATCTTGCTAGTGGCAACAGCCCCGTTTATGGAACCCTTCTTGATAAGCCTTACTACCAAAACACCACTTTCCCAGAGGAAACCTTCCCAGGTTTGACTATGTTTAAAAAAACATTTAGTAATATATATAAGGATGTTCTTCTAGTTTTGTCTATTTCAATCTACTAGTACAAAATTTGCTACCCCCCCCCCCCCCCCCCCCCCCCCCCCCCCCCCCCTCCACCCCCCTACCAACCATCCCTCTCTCCAAGGTTGTCACCGTATTTTTCAATATTTTCCAATAGATGTTCCAATAGTAGACATTCCAATAGTGGATGTTTGCGTTCCAATAGAGATGTTCTGTATTTCTACCAATAGTCGATGTTCAGATATTGGCTAAGCAGTGCTGTGGCTATCCTTTACAGGTCATGGAAATTGTCCAGGACATCTACCAGAAGGACATGATGAGCTCATGGCAAACTCACCGTTGATGTTTGCTGTTGATGTTGGTATGGTATATAGCAACCCAAGAAATAGTTGGAAAAGTTGGACACATGGAAATATGAGGTAAATGATCTACATTAATGTATACCATCCTGGAAACATTTGTTTCTATGGTGTTTTTGGGTAATTACTGTACTATGTACAAGAAGCCCGGCTGGCTGGTAAATCACCCACTTCATGATAAGGTTTTCCCGCAGTGCCATGTTGGCTTCCCAGAAGTAGGCTCTGGAGCAGACCAAGTCCAATGGCCCGTTACTACAATACTCAATACTCATCTAATTGTACTCAACATTATCCAGACGGTTGATGTATGCTGGACATAGATGCTTGTATATTTCACTTAGCATATTGATTCTCAATTCAAATCCCTGATTGATCAAGCATAGGTTGATTTCCTCAGAATTGATCTCTTTGAAAAGCCCCGAATCTGGTAGATCATTGATTTTCTTCCTGGAATTTCACGTTGTCCTCCAACCAACTCGGATAGAACCCAACTCGGATAGAACCCATGAATACATGAACCTAGGAAAGATGTTATTTTTGTTGATCATGTTTCTTAACATGAAACCATCATTTTTCCTTAAGACACATTAAGACGCCATCCCAACCCCACCCTGAGCCCATTTTTTTTTCACAGGAGCCGTCCAAGTCGGTGAACCCCGATGAAGCCGTGGCAATGGGTGCAGCCATCCAGGCTGGTGTCCTCAAGGGCGACGTCAAGGCGGGATGGGGGCTGAAGACTTGAGGGAATTTCTGGGGTTGAATGGGGCGAACAAAACATACCTATATAATATTTGATATTATATATGTATAATATATATATATATATGTTTATTTAACAATGTATATATATATATATATTATATATATATATAATATTATATGTATGGGGGTTTCCTAAAATGGGGGTACCCCAAAAATGGATGGTTTATAATGGAAAATCCATCTATAAATGGATGATGTGGGGGTACCCCTATTTTAGGAAACCTCCATATATACATATATATATATATAAAAATCATATATATATATATGTATATACACAGATTCCCAATTATTTCTGGTGGTAGAATCCCCATTATTATCCCTATGATACTGATACCCATCGATGTTGCACCAAGCTCGAATGCTTGAGTCGTGTCGTGTCATGTCTATCGTCCGCTGCAGGACATTTTGTTGCTTGACGTGACGCCTTTGTCCTTGGGTATTGAAGCTCGGACAGATAGGTACAGCTTTCGTAGTGACCAGAGGATGAACTGTCAGTTGACAAAAAACATCACCAACATGGGTAAAAGATGGAAAAACGTAGCAAAATCTGGTGGAAGAAGTAGATGGAGTAATCATTCGTTCAAGGCATGGCTGAAGAGTCCTGAGTCATAGACAGCTGAGAAGTCCAAAGTGCCTTTTTCCTTCTACCGCCATGTATTCGGAATGTATACTATGTCACATAGTGTAGCTGAATTATGCTCTAGTGACAGTCTTCCCTTCTTTCATCAGGTTCAAAGGTGTTTCCAATCAACTGAAGCACCTTCAAACATCTTCACGCATGAACAACAAACAATAATTATCGATGATCAAATCACTATAGGAGAATGGACATCCAATGGTTACACATGGATTACACCTATAAAACTTCACTGATACATGCATTAGAGAGCCACCTGTACCCATCAGGGCTACTGCCCAAGGAGACCTTGGGCGGTGTCTTCACCCGACTCATTAGCCGAAATACCACCATCCCCACCAAGAAGTCGCAGGCGGGGAGGAATGGTGATGTCAGGATGTCGCGGTGGTTGTGTCTCCATGAAAATTGAAATTAGCCTCTGGTTATTTACCATAGCCATGGAAAATTGCTAATTTTGGATGATTTCCCAATTAAAACTTCCATTTACAAGGGATTTTCTATGGCTATGTTAAATAACCAGACGGTAGTATGAAATTAGATGCTTTTTGCCTCCAGGTAGGGGCTGACCATGGTTCAGTGACAACGGCCACATGTTTTGGTCCCGTCAGTAGACCTTAGAGATGCTGTGCGGTGTCTACTCAAAGTTCTGTGCTGCCCAATATCATCCATAATATCCAGATTATCTTTGCGGATGCATCCAGTTGTATGGTATGTTTGCCATGGTTTACCTAGTTTTTACTGAGCTTCGAGGTAGAAAGAAGGTAAATATGCCGTACATGTATGATCTACGCAAAAAGTCTATAGTTTCGGGCATGGATGAGGCCTTCCACAATTCATCGGGGCTTAGATGGGTGGATATCTTGAGTCCATTCTGGTCTACAGATTGAAATTAAAATTCCATCGTCTCATAGATCAAAAAGCTAGAGAAATCCACTTGGAAAGCTGCATGTGGTTGAAAGAAGGGATAGGAATTTGCCACAATGCATTTGTATGCATTTGTTGATTCGTCCATAATTTCTTGTTTGCATGTCGGCTATCCAAGACATGCCTACCCGAACTGTATATTTGACGGTACATTAGTGGATTGACACCCATCATAGCTTAACGATAGCGACGATCATGGCCTATGTTTTGAGTATTTAGATTCTAGATCCAGTCCCACATAGTTTTGGGTCATTTGGTACCCAAAAAGCAATGCGTACTGATGTCAGTCTGCGGGTGTTAGTGTCGAAAATTGTGACTAAAATCTCTACTTTCGCCAGAATGCATATACGAATTGCATTTTCCACTGCCAGTTTCTTTCCGGTCTCCCGGATTCGGCATAGTTCTGCCATCAAATCTCCAAAATCCAACTACCAGCGGTAGCGCCCACAGTACCTAGGGCTCTAGGTTGATCCCGTCGGTTGCAGGTCTTCTCTACAGCTGCGGACAACCAGACCCAGGCGGAACCAGCGAGTAGCTGGAACAACAACTGGCCTGTGATCTAAGGGAATTTTAGAAACAACCTAGGGACTTAAGTGCTATGTGAATATGTTGTGGGAGATATAACCTATGGACTATGGATATTTGGGTTATGACCATTAATAAGATGGGGGAAAATGATGATAAGCCCATGGAATTTGGGGGGACAAACCCATGCGCTAAGAAATGTTTGGAAAGTCATTCTGCGACTTTTTATGGCCGCTTTGTGACTTACCACAGAAAATATGTCAGCTTTTTGGACATCAATTTTCCAGGTTCATTTTCTGGTTGGATGGAAATCATGGCATCGTTCCAAGAAATGTTCCAAGAATTGAACATGTCACATCTTTCCCAGACTCTAAACCCTAGACATTTTTCCAAAAATCGAAACCCTTATTTCAACTCCCAAGTGTTCTTTCTGGAATATTTTACTACAACCGCTGAATTTGGGGATTTCCAACTTCCCCCGTTTTGAAAAAAAAATAACGTCATCGCTTCATCCATGGCTTGGCATCGCTAGGTGGGCATCAAGGTCTTCCAGGGTGAGCGAGAGATGGCGGCCGACAACCAGATGTTGGGCCAATTTGACCTGGTAGGTGCCGCTGCGGGTAGGGAAGGGGGACGACGAGCCCGGGTGAGGTGAGGAATGATCATAAAATCAGGTTTAAGAGTGGTTTAATAGTGAGCAATAATGGTTAATATTGGTTCAATAGTGGTATAATATGGTATAATGTTTTTTTTTTTTTTAAGTAGTGGTTAGAGGTGGTCAATATGTGATTAATATTTAATAATTAATAATGGTAAATGTCACTTAAAATCCCCTCCAGTGAATGAAATACCCAAACTAAATGGAGGTTTATAGCTGAGAAAATCATCGAAATAAATGCAGGATTTTCCAACAAGCCATGTTTGAGGAAGTCTGAATCAAAATAGTTTCTGCCCTGGTTGGGATGGATTCAGTATCATACGAAGGAGTTTAGGGATAGATCTCGATGACAAACTGAATAGTTGTGTCAGACAAAATAAGGATGTCCACAGAAATGCACTATATCAAACTTAAAGGCAACTCCATTTTTTTCAAGACAGGCAATTTTTTCATGAACATGGTATGGTACTCCCCATGACCCCCATGCTTGTTGCTTCTATCCCCACTTCGGCAACCTCCAAGGCATCCCACCTGCACCCCGTGGAGTCCCTCAGTGCCTTGACATGGAATGCTGAGTACTCCATAGAGGTTTCCCCAAGTCATGGGGGGTTACCCCAAATCATCCAGTCGTCATGGATTTTTGCATTTTAGGACCCATGTTCACTTGGGGATTCCTCCATTTCAAGAAACCACCACATACTCTCATTTACCCTAAGTCAGATGTGGTGGTTTCGCTCATTTACTGGTCTCATTTACCCCAAGGATGGCTTCAGACAGTGAAACATGATCCCACGAGGCTTTCACTCACCAGATCATAACTTGATCCGTCTAGTGCTGATCTCTGCATGGTTGGCTGTATCCACATGATACGCCCATTATAGTGTCATCGCGCTGATGATATACCTATTATAGTCTTATCATTTGTATATTGTAAGTGTGACCGACTACAATCATTACTTTATTGTTCGTTTTTAAGCAATGATTCTATAATATACCTATTGGTGATAGTTCTTGGTGAATTGTGTAAATATTCACAAGATTACTCCTAGTCAATTCACCAATTACTATTCAATTCACCAATCACTGTTATTCTTGAATGATATTGGTGAATTGTTCAAGAACCACAACGTTATAATTACCGTATCTTATGATTATCTTCATGAGTATCTTATCACATACCACAACTGTACCCTCTGGTAATTTAACAGTTTGCTATTGGAAATGGCCATAGAAGTAGTTGATTTTCCCATGAAAAATGGTCATTTCCAATAGCAAACTCTTAGTTTACCAGTTGCTAACTGGACCTATTGGTAGATTCTTCAACCACCAACCCCAACAGTGCCCAGGATCGAGGTAACCTTCGACATCGATGCCAACGGTATCGTGAACGTGAGCGCTGCGGACAAGGGAACAGGTGGTGGCCACGGGCACTGGTGGTGTGGATGGCTTGGAAAATGTGGCTGGAGAATGTTTGAAAAATTGAGGGGTGGGATGAAGATCGGGTTTGATCCTTTTGTTTTTCCCCCTTGGATCCCAGGTTTCGTAGTACGGTGTTGAAGGGCTGAAAAAAGGGGAGGTTGACGGGTTGCTGGGTCTAGTTTGATTCACGCCCATAAGGGAACCACCATCTTAATCTTTCGCGCAGAAGGGCCATTTTGCAGGGTATGCTAGTCCCCATGTTCAGAAGCACCTATCTCATATTGTTAGCTACATCCCACTCTATTTCCATTTTATCCCTCCAAATATGGTAATACGTATCAACCTAACTATCGTTTATTCATGCGTTTCCCAAAATATGTGATGGCAAAATATCGCCATTGTATCCATCATGTTTATCATCTTGTGGCAGGCAAGAAGCAGGCCATCACCATCCGCAGCAGCGGTGGTTTGAGCGATGCCGAGATCGATCGCATGGTCAACGAAGCCGAGTCCATGAGGGAGGCGGATCAGCGAAAGAAGGACGATGAGACTGGGGATGGGGCGGGGCGGGGGAAGCATCATTTGATTTTGATTTCAGAGGATTTATACCATGGTGATTTAATGATGAATTGAAGTGGGGATATAACGATATGATATATATATATATATATATATGTAATGATGTAATTATGATGAGTTCATATCTGGCAAAATGCTTGGAGTAGTGGTTGGTTGATGGTTGTATGTATATGTATGTATATATATACACATGTTGCTTGTATGTGATGCTTATTGTTGGCATGATGATTCCTGACCCGACTTTAGATTGGGAATATGCTGTATCTATGTGGAAGTGACTGGACTCATGAACATTGTATAAAAATCACAGACACTAGATTGATCTAGATTGTCTACATGTGGATGTTTCCTAAAGTGGGGGCACCCCTAAATCATCCATGCCATTGAAACAACCATCGGTTTATGGAACCACCCCATTTAGCGAAATACCAATATATTATCATTTAAATATTGTGATATCATACACCCTCCAGTGCCATCAAACGTGGAAGTGGACAATCCGCAAACTAACTTGGGGATTTTAGTGGGAAAATCACCAAACTAACTGGGGGATTGTCCGGATTGTGCCTTTTTTGATTACCAGAGAAAAACATCACCAATAGATATCTCTCTAATATTCCATCAATATTCCATTGATATCCCACTAGTATATATCCCACTATATCCTTAATCTCATCATATCATGAAAATCTCATTGTATCACTTCATTATTTGTATCATGTATGTGTATCTATCATATATCTCTCATTACATCATATCCCATTACTATCCCATGAGTATATCATTAATCATATCCCATTAAATCCCATTTGACTTCATGACAACTTCATGACACCGTGCGGACTGCGCTCAGGACACCGTGCAGGCCAAGAACGATGGCGAGAACTTGGCATACCAGGCAGGATGCTATGGGATGGGCGGCTGAGAACCCGAAGCATTTTTTGGATTCGAAAAGGTATGTGGTCATATATGTGTTGGTTGTTGCATCTCATTGTAGATATTATTATATTATTGCAGATAACTCTATTTGCAATGATTGTACATAAACCACACGATCTGAATGTGTGTATCCAAACTAAAGTATATTTGCAGAAATGTATTGTCCATGCTTGTCTAAGAAAAGTCAGACCCCGAATCCCAGGTCATTTCGAAGCACAAAGTGTCATGTTTTGCCTTGTTTCATTCCACAATTTGGAAAATTACCAACTGTTTGCCAACCATTTTCGCAGTTGTTGGACACGATTTGCCAACCTTCCTGCAACAAGTTTATTCGATGTCCACTTTTACCAACCTATACCCTCTGGTAAACTAACATAGCTATGGAAAATCACCATTTTTCATGGGAAAATCAACTATAAATGGCCATTTTCAATAGCTATGTTAGTTTACCAGACTCAAATTTGGCCTGAAACTCAGGTCGAGAAGCAACTCACCGAGCTGAAGGAGTGGAGAGTCGCTGGCGGTTGATATGTCAATGGCCAGGTACCGATCCACTGGAGCTACGGTTAACCATCTAAAGCAGTATAACTTGGGGAGATATCCTCTGAAATTTAGCCCAAAAACATAGACCTTCATAGACCTTATACATTGTAGGTACCTCCAATTTAGGGTCCGGATGTGGCCACTGAATATGGGAGGTTCTACTAAATGGTTTATTGGGGATTGTTTTGGCTCACAATACGGATGCCTGCCAGCATAATGTTATGGATTGTTATTGGATAGGGGAAAAACGATTCGCTCATTTATTCTTATCATGTTTGTGATTAAGATAACTTGGATATTGATTAGTGATTTGGCTTGTGGTCATTCGCAACTTTTTATTAGCCTCATCAACTGTAATGTAGTCATTATATCAAGCAATCTAATGTTACATGTATTGGGTAACTCATGTTTTTTATGACGGAAGTGATTGGAACCAGAGTTCATTTTTGAGCAAAGATCTAACAATACGACATCATCTCAGTTTGGTGAACTGTAGGTCAATGATTTACTATCATGGGGATTCAACCTGCCTCAAAGGTAAACCCCCAATAATTCGGGCTTAACCACCAACAATCACTTGTTTAGAGCGAATCCTAGCCAGACAATCTGGTGAGACGCACATGTGTTTCTTTTTAGTTTCCAGAATTTTCATGCATTGTTTGCTGCTCAAATTGTGCCCAGAAAAGGACCATATGGGTTTGGGTCATCACAAAGTCCATTTTGGTAGGTCTACATCTGGGATATCTTGGCAGCTGTTGTCTGTATTATATACCCAAAATTCATCAAATCTTCCTTGTTATTCCATGAATATCCCCAATTCTGGTGGTAGAATCCCCAGGTGTCGGGCCCAATCCCCTTCCAGCGGTACACCCGAGCTAGCTGAAGTTTGGGCGGGGAGTTTTATCCTGGGTTCGATCCACCCCCTGGGTAATCTCCAGCTCAGCTAGACGCCATGGAGCTGCAGCTGGAGACTGAC
>BGPT01000313.1:203422-219731 GCA_003297045.1 Symbiodinium sp. clade C Y103 | reverse complement strand
CAACTCTGTCACACACAACTCTTTGACACACAGTTTTGTCACACACAGCACTTTCACACACAAGTTCTTGATTACAACCTTTCTTCCACCATGTCCTCTTTTCCTGCCTTTACCATCTCATTTTCACATCTGTTTGGTGCTTCTTGGAAGGAGTTGACTTGTGGGGTTATCCGGTCCTTTAATTTTGTTTAATTTTTGTAGCAGTTTCACTGTTTTGTACATGAACCCAGTGTTGGATGATGTTAAATGTTTACAGGAAACTCTTGTATTCTAGATACCCTCTGGTATTGCCTAACAGTTTGCGAACTGGAAAATCACCATGTTTAAAGGGAAAATCATCTATAAATGGCAATTTTCAATAGCTATGGTAGTTTACCAGAGGGTAAGTGAAGGTTAAAAAACAATGGTTTCTGGTTTCGATGTTCCCTCACATCAACCCATGGCTTTCCTGCAGCCTCAGGTCAGCCTTGGCCCAGCTTCAGATGCTTCAAGAAGAGGTGACCACCGTGGGGAGGATTCAACGTGGAGAGTGTGGAGGATTGGGATACCCCGATTCAATGGATTTCATGGTGGTTTTTTTTATCATCAACCAATTGGGATTTCGTGGGATTTAACAGGTAAATTAACAGTTGGACCCTGAACATCACCCAGGAAAGAGTGGAAACGCATGTTCCAACTCTTTTTTATGTGGGTCTGTGTGTCCATTTACTGGAGGGTCATTGGCACAGCCACCGAATGTTTGGAATGTTTGGATTCGGGGAAATGATCTAGGCGAACTTTTCAGACCAGTGAACTGTATATGATGATTTGCTCAGGTTGATATGATGGAAATCTTATGATATCTTAATTGATTAACACGAACCCGAATGCTCACACGAACCTTCTTGACACTCCTGACATGACACTCTTGGGAAGACACTCCTGGGAGACACTCTTGGGAGACGCTCTTGGCATAACACTCTTGGAGACACTCTTGGCATGACACTCTTGGCATGACATTCTTGGGAATACACTCTTGAGAAGACACTCTTGGCATGACACTCTTGGCAGGACACTCTTGGGAAAACATTCCTGGGAAACAATCTTGGGAAGATTCTCTTGGGAAGACACTCTTGGGAAGACACTCTTGGGAGACACTCTTGGCATGCCACTCTTGGGAGACACTCTTGGCATGACACTCTTGGGAGACACTCTTCGCATGACACTCTTGGCATGCCATTCTTCGGAAGACACTCTTGAGAAGACACTGTTGGCAAGACACTCTTGGCATGACGCATGACACTCTTGGGAAAACACTCCTGGGAGACAATCTTGGGAAGATTCTCTTGGGAAGACACTCTTGGGAAGACACTCTTGGGAGACACTCGTGGCATGACACTCTTGGGAAAACATTCCTGGGAGACAATCTTGGGAAGATTCTCTTGGGAAGACACTCTTGGGAAGACACTCTTGGGAAGACACTCTTGGGAAGACACTCTTGGGAGACACTCTTGGCATGAGTGAGAACCCTCTGTGAGAACCGTACTGTGACTTGGGAGACACTCTTGGCATGACACTCTTGGGAGACACTCTTGGCATGACACTCTTGGGAGACACTCCTGGCAGGACACTCTTGGGAAGACACTCCTGGGAGACACTCTTGGGAGACACTCTTGGCATGAGACTCTTGGGAGACACTCTTGGCGTGACACTCTTGGGAGACACTCTTGGCATGACACTCTTGGGAAGACACTCCTGGGAGACACTCTTGACATGACACATTTGCGAAGAAACTCTTGGGAGACACTCCTGGCATGACACTTCTGGAAGACACTCCTGGGAGACAATCTTGAGAAGAAACTCTTCGGAAGACACTCTTGGGAAGACACTCTTGAGAAGACACTCTTGGTATGACACTCTTGCGAAACACTCTTGGGAGACACTCCTGGCATGACACTCTTGGAAGACACTCCTGGGAGACACACTTGGGAGACACTCTTGGGAGAGACACTGTTGACATGACACTCTTCCGAAGATGAAATGGAGGTTTCCTAAAATAGGGGTACCCCCAAATCATCCATTTTAATAGGACTTTCCATTATAAACCATCCATTTTTGGGTACCCCCATTTTAGGAAACAAAATGCCACGCCTGCCACACAAAACAACGTTTCGACACGTTTGAAACGTTCAAAACATCATCGCTTTTGCAGAGGTTCCTGATGATGCCAAAAGTTCGATCCGACCGGCTGTCTTGGGATTTGAGATGAAGTGCGGTGGTGCTATGAGCGCCATCTCGGACCTGTGTGATCGTCCTGGATGTTCATTCGAGTGAGGCTCCCTTCAAGCAGCTTCTCCAGGCAGTTCAAGATGGCTTCGATGCATGTGGTGTCCTTGCCTCTTGGCAGAGTGACTCCAGACTAGGTGAATTCAATCGGCAACTAGATCCATTTCACATGATTTCACTCACGGTGGTGGTCAGCCCCAGCTTCCCCCATAGACAACGACGTTTGGACACAGTTGAAACATCCAAAACACCATCAGTGTTGCAGCTTCCCCCATAGACAACGACGTTTCGACAGTCCAAAACATCATCACTTTTGCAGCTTCCCCCATAGACAACGACGTTTCGACAGTCCAAAACATCATCACTTTTGCAGCTTCCCCCATAGAGACCGATGGTTCGACACTTCAAAACATCATCAGTTTGGCAGCTTCCCTTATAGACAACGGCGTTTCGACACGCCAGAACATCATCACTTTTGCATAGACAGCGGCGTTTCGACATCACATGTGAGAAAATGCCACGCCTGTCACACGATTTGCACGTCTTCACTTCTGGACGCAGCCCTGACAATGCGGTTCGCACAGAACACGCAACACGACATGTCCAAAGTATTGGGCCTGCCACGACAAATGAGGAAGAAGGTCGCCACAAAGTGCTGCGCCTGCCACGAAAAATGCAATTCAACTTTTGAAAACGACGCGAAAGTAATGCGCCTGCCACACAAAACGATTTTCGACACGTCATGAAACACGTTGGAATGTCACGAAGTGCCACGCCTGCCACGCGAAATGACGTTTCGACACGTCTGACACGGCCATAGCGACCTCACCCGGACCTTGCGGACGGTTGCGGACGGTTGCGAACGGCGCGAACGGTTGCGAACGCGGACGCAACGTCTGGCGAACACACCCTCAACCCCCAGACCCCCAGAGTGAAACGGGAACCCTTGCTACGCATTCGGGAAAACATGTTACCATGCTGAAAGTCATTTAATAATATACCAGGCTGACAAAATAATGTGTTTTTCTTTCTCTTGCGAGAATGAACGTCCATTTGCCAGCTATTGTAGGGTTTGTCGGTTTGTCCAAGGGCTTCTACGTACATGACTGCCACAAGAGCTGGAAATTGATGATGTATCTGGGGTGTCGGAGCAAGCCATGATAGTGTAAGCCAGAGTGTAAGCCAGTATGTAAGCCAGTATGTAATATCCCAAGTTATTTACGGCTTATGATACACTGGGGCCACAGTAAAATGTTGTATAATGTTGTACATGGTTGCACTGAAACAACCGGCAGAGTTTCATTGGGTCTTTCGGTTGGTTTCTCTAGGCTCTCTTCTGCTTTGAGATGCTTTGAGACACATTGAGGTGTCACAGTATTCCCAGTTGAAAGATGATTGCCTTAGTGAAACACAAGATAGGGAAATGCTTGCTAGACCCGTTTGTCTTCGGCTGCTTCCTGCCTCGCTATCTGTTGCCATGAGCTCCTCCCCCGAATCAGGAAAGTGGACGAAGCCTCACGCGTCACGCAAGCACATGATCAGGGCCATGGACTTCGCCGCCAAGATGGATGTGCAGTTTGTCCTCGGTACATTCAACACCCAGAAAGACTTCGGCATCATCGAACAGTGCCCTGCAAAGATCTGCAAAGATTCTCACTCTGAATCGTTGTCAATGTTGTGAGATGTTTTTGAGGCACCTCCATCGACTGCACCATGTTTATTGGGTACTCCATGGTATTAGATTGAAATGTTTTGAGCACTCATGTATGGCTTATGTATGGGTACACTAAATACATAAATGTACATACAAGGTGGTGCCCGATAGTCAGCTAAGTTGGTTTATAAGTACAATAACTGCGGTTTTTAGGGGATCTATAGTTACTGAGGGTTCCAAACCAAGTTACAGCTGGGGTGGGGCACCACCTTGTATGGTTTGGTAACAATTTCTTATGCCTGAGATGCACATCCAAGTATGGGTTGAAGACTTGATTCATGGAACTTGGGTATAAAATCATGGTTCTTGTAGAACGAATCACTTTGGAAAATGGATTCCAGTGGAGTTAGTTTTCATCCATTTTCCTCAAATGAATATAACTTGTTTGGTTTCTAGATTTTTTTTTGAAAAGCTTGATTTGGTGGTTTTATGTGGTGAATCACTTTACCCCAAAACACATCAAGACCAGCAAAAATGCATCTATAATTGTGGAATCATTATCTGAGGGAGTGGCGACAATAATGGATTTCAAAAATACCATTTTTTTTTATATGGGATCGACAAACCAACAAAACCAACAAGTTACCCTCTGGTAAACTAACAGTTTGCTATTGAAAATGGTTATTGAAATAGTGGATTTTCCCAATAAAAATTGTGATTTTCCATAGTTATGTTAGTTTACCAGAGGGTATTATGTTCAGTTTAGGGACATGGATGGGAACGAACTAACAACCGGAATCCTTTGGTTCCAAAGTGGTTCGTTCTACAAGAATACCATGATTTTATACACCTGTCTCGGCTTGCATAATGCAGTAGCCTCCTTTCTTTACCCAAGGTGGTGCCCGATAATTAGCTAAGTTGGTTTCAAAAAATGCACAATGTATCTATAGCTATCATGACCAGCAACCCAGCACTCAGCCTAGATATAAACATGAACCAATGTGAACTGTAATTCTAAATGCCAACCTAACTATAGATAAATCCCCTATAAAACCCAGTTGTTATAGTTATAAGCTCACCTAGCCAACGACTTTGCAGGGTGGCAATCCAGCGACAGCAGCCCGGCCCGGCACCTGCATAGGTGGCGTCTTCCAGCGATGCGGCCAAGAGTTTCTTGAAGGAGGCCGAGTTGAAGAACGAAAGCGCCTCGGACACCTGCGGTGCAAGCGCTTAACGATTTTTAAATGGTTGGGTTAAGTTTATGGTTATAAATTATAAATGTGGTGATCATTTCATTTTTGATGGGGTTATAAATGACTGACTTATAAATTGTATTTTGGGATATTCTTTGCCATAACTGTGAGAATTGTATTCCCATTGAGTCACCAGTCTATCATCATTTCTCTTGGTTGATTTGCAAGTCTTCCATCAGACCGTCTGGAAAATTGATGTTCGTCTTCCCAAAGATGGCATGATAGGTGGATTTAGCACTTTGAAACCACCGAACCACCTAGATTTGCTGAAGAGGATTTTATGTTGACATATGTTCCCAACAGGAAATCCACTTCAAACAGTTTCAATCTATAGAGAATAATGATGTTTCATGTTTTGGGGCTTCCCTAAGGATATCCTTTGGAATATTTCAGTTGAGCAAAACTTGGAGTATCAGCCAATGAGTTTTGAGGCGCTCTGGGTACTCGGGTAAATTGGTCAGATATGTTTCATTGTCAATTTTTTGTGGGATGATGATTCCAGCCGATTATCTTTTAAGCAGTTTGAAGCCACCAGGACAGATTAGATTATCACAGTATTTTTTGAAGATTAGCTGTTGGGTTCATGGTAGATATCCATAGTTAGGTGAACATAAACCGATAACACACATAACTGGGGGCATCAACTTGCAAGAATTAGGGTATTTGGCAACACATGAGTAATTAGATTATCAATGGATTTATTTGCAATAGGGGAAAAGCGGAAAGCCTGGAAATATGAAGGACATATCATCGAACTAACATCCTGGAAGCACTTTTCTACCGTTTTGGGGGGTGCCATATTTTATCCACTGACCAAAATTGGGTTTTCAACCACCGCGGACACGCTAGGACCTGGCTTTCCCTCAAAAATCTGGGATATCACCAGCACAAACAACAAGCATCGGGATCTACAGTTGGGGCCCAAAGTACCAGTCATAAGTCAGTTGTAACCCCACAAAAATGGAATAATGACCCCATTACAACCATTTACAGCTGGTAAAAGGTACTGAATATACCCCGTCAAAGTGACAAATGCAGAGGCCGCATCGAAACGGTTTCACGTCTCGCGTTGACTGTCTGAGCTGTGCCGGGCCGTGGCCGATCTCATGATCTCTGAGATGCTGGTGGACAGTCCAGCGAGACGAGGTCATCAATTGATGCACCCCCACATCGTCGGTGCCTTCAAGGCCGGCATGTGGTGGCAATGGATCTACCCAAGTTCCGAACTTCGTAGTGGGAGTGAAGACCTAGCCGCCTTCCTGCTCGGAATGGATCTATCCAAGTTCCGAACTTCGTAGTGGGAGTGGCAGTGTTCAGGTTTGTTTGGAACCAAAGGAATTGCTTGTTGCTCCTCGGGAGTTCACCATCGATGATTGGAGACAGATTCCACTGATATGTTTCACTCTTCAGCACGATGATATCTACTCCTACAACATGATAATCTCAGGTTTCATGCAAGCAAGGGGACCCCCAACCCCAAACCAGGTAACCAGGTATGTCCGCAAAGAAACAGGGCATTACTTTTGAAGGGTACTAAAATGTACTAAACATCAACGTTGTTTTTTGTCAGGTTTTATGAAACATGTTGAACCATCTACACACATTGTAGATGGTGAGTGACTAGACATGTTTCAGAAATCCGAACAATTAGATACCAGTGACATATTACTTGCTATACACACAAATTAGATACGTATCCAGCCATGTAATGCCGCTCAGTAAATGGTAATATTACCATATTATATTGCCAAACTTCAAAAGTGGAAATTAAACTGGACGATGGGGATGGGTCAAAACATGTCAAAACATGTCAAAATCCCGGTATGAGGCACCAGGGTTCGATCCACAACCAAACAGATAAATGGGTTTGTCTTCACCACGCACAACTTACTCACACACAACTTGCTCACACACAACTTACTCACACACACACACAACTTGCTGACACACAACTTGCTCACAGACAACTTACTCACACACAACTTGCTGACACACAACTTGCTCACACACACACACACACAACTTACCCACAACTTGACCACACACACACAACTTACCCACAACTTGACCACACACAACTTGCTCACACACAACTTACCCGCACACAACTTGACCACACACAACTTGACCACACACAACTTACCCACAGACAACTTACTCACACACAACTTACTCACACACAACTTACTCACACACAACTTGACGTTGACGTCGCGTCACTTTGTGTGGCAGGCATGGCACTCGTGACGCGCTTGGGTCCCGTTTGGCGCCGCGGCACTTTGCCTGGCAGGCGTGGCATTCGGTGACATGGAGGTCCGCTTTGTGTGGCAGGCGTGGCACTTGGCGACACCGCAGTTCCTTTGACAAGGCAGTGAGGGATGACAGGATTTCCACCTCCATTAGGAGGCTCCGGAAGGTGTATGTCGAGGTTTTGGCAAAAGAATTGCCACACCATGACAATTTACACCAAGAAGTATATTTGGAAGATGAGGAGCTGGCAAAAGCAGTGGATGCTGCTAGGGACACAGACGAAGCTTTGGAAGATACTCTTTCCATGGCATTAAAGGTGGAAACAGACCTATGGGAAGGCCCCACATGCGGCATTGGCAACAAAGGTTTGAAATTGCTGCTGCAGGCAATGGGCCTCCCCTTTGGGATCACCGCTGTCCCAGATGTGTTGCAGGAGAAGGCACTATCACACCCCCTTTCCCTTGTTTACAACAACTTCCACTGGGTACCCATGTGGGCCCAGGACTTTTCTGGGCCCCACCACAGCAGACCCTGGATCCCCAAAGCCTCTTATGAAGCCCTTGAACCGCCTTTCGAAGAGGCAGCAGATGCAGCCCATGCACAGATGGACATCACGTGCAATGCTGCTGGGGACTGCGGCTTCCATGCTGTCCTGATCTTACAAGACCTCATGGTCAAGCACAGCACACTCTCTAGGTCCAAAACACAGCTGCTGTCAATCAGCCGTGCCTTCGGCAATGCTCCTTGGCTACATGCATTAGGGTTTCTTCCTGGTCTTGGGCCCCTTCACACTCCCATTCACATATTACCTATCACCTGCTAGCATGACCGCCCTGTCCCTTGTGACCTGCATGCTGTTTGTGCTTCCTAGTCTTGGGCCCCTTCACACATTCCATTTAGATATTGTTTCTCACCTGCCCATGACCACGCTCTTGTAGTTGTTGAGTATTGGCTCCTTGCACTGGCCACCTGCGTCCCAACCAATTGCCATTCCCCCCTTCTATTTCCAACATCCCCTTGCCATCCAAGGTTGCGGCACTTGTGCCATTGGAAGATGTGGAGGGACCGGTGGAGGATGTGGAGAGCCCCTGTCAAGAGCAGATAGCTTTGGCCATTCAGGAAGGCTTTGAAGATTAATTGTTTCACGCCCCCCTTAGTGGGAGGAACATTTTTAGCATCAAAGCACCAGAAGGAATTCAAAAAATCAAAGTATCTAAAAATTGAAGACTTGAAGCAACGGCCATGGTTCTTCACCTGATGACCTTGGCCATGCCATTTTTTCATCCAAAGGTTGGTTCCATGGAGGTGAGGTTTCTGCTAATGATCATCATGGTCCCGTTTGGCGCCACGGCACTTTGCGTGGCAGGCGCGCATCGACTTCCATTCTGTGTGGCAGGCGCGGCGCTTGGTGACATCGACCTTCGTTTTGTGTGGCAGGCGTGGCACTTATGGCACTCAGCTGGCTCTGGTGACCGCTTGGGTCCCGTTTGGCGCCGCGGCACTTTGCCTGGCAGGCGTGGCATTCGGTGACATGGAGGTCCGCTTTGTGTGGCAGGCGTGGCACTTGGCGACTTGGGTCTCGTTTGGCGCCACGGCACTTTGCGTGGCTGGCGTGGCGCTTGGTGGCATCAGCGTCCATTCTGTGTGGCAGGCGTGGCACTTGGTGACACAACTTTTTGGCACAACACACAAGCACACACACACACACAACATGGTCACACACAACCCTGTCACGCGCAGCATTGTCACACACACAAGTCTTTCACACACAACTTTTCACACACAACTTTCACACGCGCAACCACATACAACACTTCCACACACAACTCTTCCACGCACAAATCTTTTACACACAACATCTTCACACAACTTTCACACACACACAGACACACACACACAACTCTTTCACGCACAAGTCTTTCACCTCTCTCGCACACATCTCTTTCACACAACTTTGTCACACACAACTCTTTCACACACAGCTCTGTCACACACACAGCTCTTTCACACAATCTGTCTTCCACCATCCCCTTTCTCTTCCCTGCCTTTCCCATTCCATTTTCACATTTTTTTTGGTACTTGTTGGAAGAAATTGACATGTGGGGTTATCCGGTCCTTTAACTACGAAACATGTCTGGTCAATTTGGGGATGGTTTATGAAATTGACTTTACCAGACCATATCAGTCATTGGCTACGGTTCAAACCCGAAATATCAGTTCTAAATCGTTATTTCTATTTATTATGGTTATACATGCGCTCTTATCATTCCACGAGTCGGGTGACTCACTGACTTCTAACTGGTATTTTGGGCCAAAACTGATTTGCTCACAGTCGGACTCGCCAGAAAAGTCAAGAACTCTGTGGACTCACCAAAAGGTGATTAGAATTCATGTAACTAAGGTTGTATATCATGAAATAATCCAGTTGTAACTGGCTATAATCGGCTATAGCTGTAATATTTCTCATCAGACCTCCCAGCATCGAACTCGTTTTCGTTGTCACCGTTGTGTGACCGTTGCGTGACCCGTGATGAGGTCTGGAGGACCGCTGCAAGACGCTACAAGAGGACTCAGTCAGCTTTGGCGCGCAGCAACGAGAGATGAGACTGGGACGGCAACGTGGAAAGAGAGTGAAACCGAGTGTTTTTTTTTTGGGAAAATATGATGGTTTCCATAAATGAAGGTATCCCAAAATGGATGGTTTATAGTTTATAATGGAAAATCCATTAAAAAAAATGGATGATTTAGGGGTGCCCCCATTTTAGGAAACCTCCATATGGGAAAATATACATCATCCCCAAATATATATATATATATATACTATATCGAAATCAGAAAGCTGGCATGTAACGGTAACGGACTGACAAGAACATACTTGATTTATAGGTGGTTTCGGAATTATGATCATTTTATGTATATTGGAATATTGAGCAATATGAGCTCAGATTTCGGAATGTTGGCGATTGATGTAGTTTTTTTTTGAATGTCAACCAAGAACGTTGGGGCGTGGAAAAATGGTAATGGGAACTATGAGCAGCTGGGGATGACAGATGTTTAGTTGATGGTTTCGATGTTTTGCGTTTCCAACACTCAGTTGAGCTGGGTTTAAATGGTGGTTCCTAGGGGTTTGATGGGTGGCTAATGGTCGTTTAACCAACAACAATGGGGATTTAATGGGATTTAGAGCCCTTTATTTTTTTTATGGCCGGCAATAAATGGGATTATCATTGATCATTCCATAAAAGGGATTATAGCTGACTTATAAGTGGTATTTTGGGCCATGACTGCAGTTGAAACAATAATCCTGAACAACACATGTTTGGGATTTCGCATTTTTTTGCATGTGAAAAGACCTCAAACGATAAATCCAGAGTGATAAATGGCAGCAAATGGGAACATATCAGACGGATTGTTGAATGTGTATGTCCCACCAAGAATTCAATATGTGTAGCATATCGAGTAGTGCAGGCGGTTCTATACTGTATCGCTGCAACCATATTTCCTCAGAATGAATCAAGGCCAAATGCCTCCAATGCATGTATGGATCAACACTACCCACTCCCAAAAAAGATTTCGTTTAATAGCAGCTATTGCTAGCACCCAAAATGTTCATGAGTCCAGGATTCCCTTCTGAACTACATGCACAAATATACCTTGCTTCCTGCGCTGGGGGCCAAGCATCATGCGAATTTGAAGGCACACGGAAGTGAAGAAGGATCTGAAGAACGTGGAGATGCAGATGTCTGGCTGAACTGAGGGGAACTTATGTTTTTTTTTCCCTGGAAATCCTGCGGTATACAGTGGTTGTTTTTTGTTCCCAGAGGGATGAGACTATATAATCCTAAGTGGCATTCGAAAGTCCATTCGTTTAACTATATTTATGCCCTGGGAATCATCTCCAAAATAGGGGATGTATTTTGATGCCAATTCCATGGTGATGTTGTAAGAATTCCAATCACACTGCCAGGATGGGATCGGACTTCTATGGATTCATGGCTGATTTTTCGACTATGCAATTTCGTACTGTTTCCCATTGCAACGTTCGAGTGCCAGAGGGTATTTGGCAGGTTTCTGTTTGTAACGTGGCCTAACACTTAGACTTACAAGTGATTTTCGCCCATCCACCTGTAAACTCCACTGCTGTAGAGTTAAATGCTTACAAAAAGCCTTGCTGATCAGGGTGGATCAATGCCACTTTGAAAAGTTTGTCGAGTTGTAAACCCACTTTCTTGGTAAACGGTCTCCATTTGCCAAAGGGCCATGGCCACTTTCAGGTTCAAAGAACTTATGTGCCATGTTTCAAACAGACTCAAAGGTTGCTGGTCTTCACTTGGCACACCAACCAACAAAGACATACGTTGTTTTGGTAATTCATCTTACTTGGTAAATAGCTTACAACTCCACATTCACTTGGACTAGCCTTGCTCATGGTCAGGTTGAGGAGTGAGATGAACTAGATGGATGACTATCGCATTGAGTCAGTCACTACTTGCTGTGGTTACAATCCATGTATCAAAAAGCTGTAACCCCAGAGAGGGACTTTCCATCACCATCCTTGTTATCTACTCACGATTCGTAGAATGATCACCCAATGGATTGGCTACACATTTCATTTCATTTCTCATGTTCGGGACCACTGGCTTTTTCTCCTAAGATCTTTCGCATTCCAATCTCCAACTTATTCCAACAGACCCAGATGCCAATGGCACCAGAAGCCACCTGGGGATGTGTCAAAACCTCTGAAATTACCAGATGGCTGGGGGAATCTTACCATCCCAGCTATGCTATGACTTGGGGTACCCGATACCAGGCTTGTGAACCCAGGATTTCTCGATCCCTTGAAGAGAGCAAAGCTCAAACTGCGCAGTTGGAAGTTCCTGGGCTGTTTTCGAAAGCTGGATGTGAGGGAGCTGCTAGTGCTAGTACACCCCTAGTTCTGTTTCTTTCTTTTTCAACATCATCCAACATCATCTAACTCATTCAACATCATCCAACATCATCTAACATCATCTAACTATGGTTAGAATGATCATAAACATCCATAATTATTGAACATTATTGATAACCAGCTGTTTGCATCCTTAGTTTCATTTCTTTCCACGATATCGACCTGGGGCACGGGTTTATAACTCGGGTTAACCGTCGGCATAGGGATTGACTATGGGATTTAATGGGAGTAAACACAGTTAAAACCCGAAGTACCTGTTTATTTTTTATGGATATAAATGGGGTATTCTTCCATTTTATGGGCTTATAGCTGACTTGAAAGTGGTAAAGGGCCATCACTTCAGGCAGTCTATGGGATCTATTGGGGATATCATTGGGATACAACCAGTTTTGGATTACCGACGATCAAGAACTAGGAAGGCTGGCCACGAAGAAACTTGAAATCGAAGCAAGCGGCTGTTCAATTCTACAATCATGTGGATTCGAGCAAGAGAGACGAAATACCTTCTAGTAATTTAACAGTTTGCTATTCAAAATGGCCCATCTATAGATGATTTACCTACTAAGCATGGTGATTGTCCATAGCTATATTGAATTTCCAAGGGTAGAAGCTTCAATTAGGATTCGATGGGTAAACCTCGGATGGGTAGTCCAATTCTTGTCATCTTGTGCTTAAAATGGGGATATATTAGGGATATACAATGATAAAATATAACGTATGTATGTCAGCAAAAAAAACGCCACCAACCAGCTAGCCAATGCAGTGGATGAGAGTCTAAGTACCTTTCAGTTGGAAGCGATTTTGATCAACTTCAAGGGGTGAAATCTCCAGTCTTGGCAGCACTCTGCGCGCAGAGGTTACCATGAAAGATACACTGCGAAGTGATACTCGGCTGGGCGAAAATTCAGGGCAGATGGAACAGTTGCACTTTGGACTTGATGCAATTGAGCCATGCACTCAGACTTTTAGATGTGTCTGAAAATGGGGATGGGCCCATAGAATGGCATTTTTTTATGGGAAAAACATATGATGAACCATTGAGTTTTGAAGTCCCGAATTTCAGAAAAAGAATTGTTTGTTTATATGGAGGTTTCCTAAAATGGGAGTCCCCAAAAATGGATGGTTTATAATGGAAAATCCTATTAAAATGGATGATTTGGGGGTACCCCTATTTTAGGAAACCTCCATATAGTAAGAAGCCATATATCCCACGAAACGTCGTCCATTTTTTTCAATGGATCAACGGTCCTGCAATTTTTGGTAGCTGAAGTGACCACTCCCAGTTCGGCCATCAAAAATTGATGGTTGTTGACCTTCTTTTGTCATAGAAACACATAATATATCCATAAACAATCACCAAAATATGTTTTTCCGTGATTTGACTGATTCAGGCGTATGTTATTTCATTTTTAGCTTGGCTGCATGCCATTTTATTCCAATATTTTAGCTTATTGTGGTTTCTACTCCCAGGAGCCTGCGTGATGCCTGGGTTTGGTGAAAGGGTCGATGGTGTGATGTCCTGTTCTTGTAATGAAGGAACATCCCATGGCATTTTTTTTCCAACAAAGCAATGCCATCTGGCAATTTAACATAGCTATTGAAAAATAGCCATTTATACATGATTTTCCCATTAAAAATGGTGATGTTCCATAGCTATGTTAGTTTGAAAATGGCGATGTTCCATAGCTATGTTAGTTTACCAGAGGGTATCCTGCATGGCGGGGGGGAATATATTGGAGGAATATATGGAGAGTGACTTCCCTATCATGATATTTTGGATACCTGAACGCCCCTAAGACGTGACTCCCCAAATGGGTGTCTTGAGGCCTTCTAAGGCACCACCAGCAGAGGCTCACCTTCAGGGTAGTCTAGGTGGCTATGGCTCAAAATTATGGTACCAAAAATGGCTCCAGTTTTAATGGTAGTTTAACATAAACCAACCAATTGTAGGGTTAATAATTTTGAGCCATACCCAGGTATTGAACTTATGGATGACACTAGGGATACATCTACACTTGCAAATAAGCTAATTGGTTGGTGTGCAAACAAGAGTCCGATGGTAAACTGGTCTCGATACGGATAAAGGTTTCTAAGTTTTGCCCCAAAAAAGCACCAATTTCCATCGCTGGATCCGTGTTTTACCGGCATTTTTTGTAGGAACACACTTTGTTTGCAAACATGTGGGAAAACCACCACATGGCAGATGGGAATCCTGGATTGCTATGGTTTGATATCATGATCCAACCAGATCCCTGATGACTATTTTTGTATATTATTGTTAGTATATTGTTATTATTGTTATTATTACTATTATTACTGTTATTATCAGAATTGTTATTATTATTGTTATTGTTATTATTGTTATGTAACTTCTTAATTAAAGCCTGGGTTACCATGATTACTATGGTTACTACATGTTTCTACTATGCTTGAAATTGAACTCCAAGATCCTTTGTCGCTTCATTGCCTCTTTCTCGCATCCCAGTCAAGGAGATGAAAAGTGCACAGTCTGCTCTGCAAGAAGTTGATGATGCTGCGCAGAAGGGCCGCAACTCGGTCGATGTTTTTCAAAAAGGCTTTACAGGTTTAGATGGGAGATTGCTGGATAGATAGGGCTGGGATAATATGGATATATAACAACATCAAGAACAATATAACAATTAACAATAAAACAATAGCAAAACAATCATCTGATAATAATCAATAGCCTCCAATTAGGTTCTATCCCTGTATAACCAGGATTGAACAGTTTATAGCCCATCTATTAAGCAGTTACGGTAACTGCCTCCATGGCCCATCTAGCATGGTTTTAGACAATTCCGACAGTTCACCAACAGAAATGATGATTTAACCCCACAAACCTCTTGATTCTCCCAACAGAAATTGTGACTTTCTCAACGAACATCTTTATTTGACCAACACAAATTGTGATTCAACAACCATTTTCTGGAAGTTGGCTGACACTGATAGCACGAAGCTAGTGGTGTGCAACCATGATTTCTACCAGAAAACATGTCTCTGGTTGATGGTGTCAAGCATGTAGAAATTTACAATCAGACTTGGAATAGGGACACATTGAGGATCTACTGAGAACATACACTCCAGGAATCAAAAATGACAAGCTGGAAAATCCCCGATAAAATTGAAGGTTTATAGCCATTTATAGCTGGAAAATTAATCGAACTCAATGAGGGGGGGTTCTAGCAAGCCACGTTTGATGACACAGGCTTATCCCAATAATATCCCAGTAAATCCCTAAAAAATCACTGTTAAATCGCTACAGTTCTTTGTGAAATGCCTGTTTTTGTTGATAAAATCCCATCGTCCCGATAAAATCCACTATCCCTACAATGCGGGGCCCCCAAACGATAGCTAAGTTGGTTTATAACTCCAATGACCACGGTTTATGATACTTATAACTATAGTTAATGGGACTTATAAACGGAGGGTCATTTATTTTTGGATTTTTTTTTGGGACAGTTTTTGGATTTTTTTTTGGATCTCCTACCTCTCCGCTTTTAGCTTTTCCTGCTTCTCTGCTTNGACAGTTTTTGGATTTTTTTTTGGATCTCCTACCTCTCCGCTTTTAGCTTTTCCTGCTTCTCTGCTTTTCTGCTTCTCTGCTTTTCTGCCTTTTTGCTTGTCCGCTTTTCGCTTTTCCTGCTTCTCTGCTTTTCTGCTTCTCTGCTTTTCCGCTTTTCGCTTTTTCTGCTTTTCTGCTTTTCTGCTTTTTTGCTTTTCGCTTTTCCTGCTTTTCTGCTTTTCTGCTTTTTTGCTTTTCCGCTTTTCGCTTTTTCTGCTTTTCTGCTTTTTTGCTTTTACGCTTTTCGCTTTTTCTGCTTTTCTGCTTTTCTGCTTTTTTGCTTTTCCGCTTTTCGCTTTTCCTGCTTTTCTGCTTTTCTGCTTCTTTGCTTTTCCGCTTTTCGCTTTTCCTGCTGT
>BGPT01000313.1:188433-203121 GCA_003297045.1 Symbiodinium sp. clade C Y103 | reverse complement strand
GACATGTAGCAAATACCATGCAAAATGGAAGGCAAACATGCCAAGATGTAGCAAATACCATGCAAAATGGAGAGTGAACATGTAAAAATGCAGCAAATACCATGCAAAATGACAGGTTCAAGNACTGTTGCAAATACAAGGCAAACGGGGCCAGAGCATAAACCCAAAAAAAATTCCAAAACCTGTCCCAAAAAAAATTCCAAAAACTATTCCACACCCTTAGTTTTTTGAGGGTCACTATTAGATTATCCAGATGTTGTGGACCGTTCCTCAGCACCCAAATAGGCTTCTGCGAGGTTGGGGTCCAATAACTGTGAGGGTTTTTGCTGGCTAGAGATGTTACGTCTACTGTTGGGAGTAAACATGAGGAAACCATAATAAGTAACCACCCAGCTTTTTATTGCTAAGTTGGATATCTCTGCCCTGGTTTTTGGCAGATATATCCAACTCATATTCATGATTCAATGGTGGTGCTCAGAAACCGACGCACACAACTGGGGGGGCACCACCCTATGAGATTTCAACATGTTTTAAACTTGCAGATGGACCCCAAGCCAGATCCCAAGCATATGATGAACACGTGCAGGTCTTTGCCGTCTTCTAGAATTCCAAGCTGACAGTGAGAAGACGTGTTTAAGCGTGCTTTCCAATGCGAAAGGGAAATCTGTGTGGGTCAGAAGCCTGGGGGCTACGGTCCGAAAACCCGAGAAAGGAAATAGAATGCTGAAAAAGTACGTACCTTGGCATCTTTTGACCCGCAGATCTTGACAGATGGATTCCATAACATTTATTGCTTTAGATTTTCATGGCGTCCCGTTCCGCCATGACGTGCGCCTGGTCGATCTCCAGTTCTCGTACCCAGCGTGGGTTTGTTTGTGCGACTTTTGAACGAAAAGGATCCAGCGGTGGCCGGTTTCAGGAGGTCTAGCCTCAGGTAAACTAACGTAGCTCTGGAAAATGGACCATTTATAGTTGATTGACCTTGCAAAAGTAGTGATGTTCCATAAATTATGCTGGTTTGCCAGAGGGTATCCCCTTCAACATTGAATTAAATCGTTCTGGTTAAAATTCTGCATAGCAGAATTTGACAAGTACATATTTTTGTTGGACAAACAAACAGCAGAAGTGGGGGGTTGTCGTCATCTCTGGATGTGCCACCTGGAGGATTGTTCTCGTGTCGTTCTTTTCCTTTGAAGGCAGACCCATATGCTCCATGTATGGAATATTTTCCTACATTTGGGCCATTCTTATTAGGGTAAATGTTGGTAAATATTCCATACATGGAGCATATGGGAGTTGTTGAATCATTCTACAAGTTTTCTCAGGTTCCGAATGCGAAACACATCGTGGTTGAGCTCAGTGACATCCATTGATTTCCACCTCCCAAAAGACGGGAATGATCATCCTGGTCAAATAGTAAACGATTTTTTGGTCAGGGAAATCATTCCATTCTTTTTCTGCTTTTGTGAATGTAAGGCAATTTCCATAGATATCCATACTTTGTTTTTTTAAGGTCAAGAAAATGTTGCCCAAAAAATCAACAAGTTCGTCAAAAAGATGATGACAAACAAATCCATACATTTTTTGGCAAAAAAAAACCGGTTATTTGTGCATCGCCATCACAGTGGTGTGTTGGACTGGGTGGGTCCTGGGGGCAACCTTGATCCTCATTTGACCCACAGTTTATATAAGGGGATTTTAACGCGTAAAGCTACAAATATTGAGGGGTAAATATATGTAGATATACTGCATATATATATATAATTATATATACATATTCTTAGATATGTTTATTTCATGGGTACAGTAAAACTGATGGTCTAGGTATATCCCATGTGTAAAACTTACCAACCATCCCGCTGATATGAAAAAACATCCCTTACATTCCCCAACAAGGTGCATCATCCACCTCCCTGCACTGGTGAAAACTGCAGTGACGACAGGGTCCTCGGATGCCACAGCGGATTGCTTAGATCAGCAGGGAGACCTGGTGATTTGGTCCACTACGGTGCACCAAATAACAAGGTCTTATTGAGCGCGAATCTGACGAGGGGCCGGATTCTCATCATTTTTCCCAATTTAAGCATCAATTGGAGGGCGTCCCGATGTACCCCATTCTCGGAAATAGCCACATACCATACATGGTTGGTGATGTGTTCCATGATATTCCCAAACCACAAGGTGGGGTCCCCAAATGATGTTGGTTGGTTTGTACGCCCCATGAATACTAGTTACTGTACTAGTTCGTCAATCTACAACTGTAGAATTCACCTCGTGATTTGCACCAACTTAGTTATTGTTTGGTGGCCTCACATTGGGCCCCACATAGCACCAGTTACAGCGGTGAATTCCAGCTGACAGCTGCCAAATCGAGGCCTCTGCAGCCTCAAGATTTGGTGGCGCTGGCGACGCATTCCTCATCCTGGGCAGAGTGGTGCCTCGTTTCGTTTTCGAACAACGCTGGGGCATGGGAGACGCATGGGGCGTTGAGGACTAGCATCTGGGGATATGTTCCAAGGGGGTGAACCATGAAAAATGATGGTTGAACATGGTGACTGAACCATCAAGAATGATGGTTTAACCATCAACCATGGGCATTTTAACCATCAAAAATGATGGTTTATCCATCAAAAATCGTGGTTTCACATGGTTTAACCATCAAACATGGTGATTTAACCAACAAAACTGGAAGCAGAATGGGAATACAATGGGGATTGGGAATATGATCAGAGGTGCTCCAGCCCATTTTAGGGTAAATGACAGCCACAATGGGGGAAAGAGGTAATTTTACGGCCAGGATTGGCCGTTTGCCCGGAATGCAATTCACGACGTCTTGACGGAGAGCAAATACCGTGGTAATTTCCATACGAAATGACTGGTTGAACATATTTTTAAATGGTTTGGCTGGGGATCGCAAAAGGCTTTGGGATTTTTGAGTGCTGCAAGGGTCTTCGAAAACTCGTTTGCACAAATTCCATTTTCACCTCTTTTTAAGCATCTTCGGCTTCCTCCGCATAGAACAATGGCATGACATGCTCAGGTTTATATGCGTCGGCAGGAAGCAGCTGCAGTATTGAAGATCTTCAATGAATGTAGTAGTTTAAGGGGGTGGGAAATTTGATCCCTTACTGAAGATCTTCAATGAATGTAATAGTTTAAGGGGGATGGGAAATTTGATCCCTTATTGAAGATCTGCAATGAATGTAATGTTTTGCGACAGTTCTGAGTTTGGGCGAATGGTAGCGCCTGGCCCTAATTTTACCTCTACAAATCTACCGAGTTTCCACCCCCTCTACACGCAGTGTTGGGAGCAACCATGAAACATGGGGGTGTGAATGGATTTTGACCACCCCCCAAAGAAATGCAGAAAGGTGAAATCCTTTTATGTGTTTTTCATTCTTTTTCCATCTTTTATTGTGGTAGCAACCCTAGAAATTGTGGATTTAGCTAACCAACACTGGGTAACCAACACGGATGTTTAACCATCAAAGATGATCAAAGATGTATTCTTTTCTGTGTCAAACCAATGAGTCCTATATAAACAAATGGAAGTATAAAATCACACATTTACAGGGAATGCAATGGATTAGGGTGTTTACCCATTAACATTTGGGGAAATGAAAGTCATGGAGATAGGATTAATGGAATATATATACATATTATATATATACATTATATATATATATACATATTATATATATATTATATATATATGTATCTGTATATTGATATTGTATATACAGTACATATATATATAGATCAGTATATAGAGTATGTTTACAGCTGGATTTATTGCCGTTGGTGAAGAAAACTGAGATAGACATGCCCAGCTTTCAGACGGGTCATCATCTAAGATGAGCCATGGAAACTGGCTTGGAAATTGGGAGTTGAAGCAAGGCAAGATGTATTGTTTCCACAAATCCTAGTAAATCGTGGACAACAATAGAACAACCTATTTTATCTTATTTTCACCAGAATGCGCAAATGCAAGATTATTCATTGCCAGGTTAAAGTTGGAGATGTTCTGATTTGCATCTACCGTGGTCTACCTGGAATTTTTGCACAATTGCATATGTTTTCTTGTCTGAAAACGACAGCAACCTGTTTAGGTGTGCCAGGTCCCAAAATTTTGACCCAGACCAAAATGAACCCAACGGTTCTTTAATCCAAATTGAATACCTCAAATTTTCAGCGAAACCACGTAAATGGGTTTGGTTCAGATTTATTTACCCCTGAATTGGCTGGTTGTAGTTCAAAATGACAAGCCAATTGTGGGCCAATGCTACCCATGCAAGCCAGTTGCTTCATGTCCTTTTTTGATTTTTCAAATTTCAGCAAGTCATCCCGGCCCAATGGCCGCTCCCCTGCAACCCTGGTTGCTGGATTCACCTGGAGCGCTAGGGAGCCGCGTCAGGTTGGTGGGAGAAGACAAGCAACTGGCTCCGGTGCACATGAGGTGCCTGTCGTAACGGAAAAAAGGGATGCGAAAGATCTGATATTGAAAAAACAAGCCTTGGGCCCTTGGCACATCAATTTTGATGTAATCATATACAGTAGCTGGTGTACTGACTTTGTTGAATCTTTACAGGTTTACCATAGATATCCAGAGAATTCCATAGATCATACACTAGACAAGATTGAGTGAAAGCAAATTTCGATAAATTTCGTGTGCTTTGCATCTGGGATTCCCCATTCTTGGAGTACTTCGATTGCCTGCGTTTTTTGGGAGGTCCGGAAAACCTCGGGACACAGCAGACATCGTTCCAAGAATCCCACAGATGTGCCCGTATGCGCCACCGGACTAGTGACCAGTGTGGCTTATTCGTTGGTTGTAGTGTGGTAAACCCAATCATCATAAATTCCGAATGACTCACTTTGACTGGGTGGATGATCGAATCATCCCAAAAGGTAATTCTTCGGTTTACCCTCCGGCATCCTCCGGCAATCATGGCACTTGAAAATCCATCATTGATGATATTTCCCGCTATCAACTCCCACAATGGATATCACCATATAGTTCGGTATTTTCCACTATGGATATCACCTTGGACCTTGTTCTCATGATCTCGCCACAACCTCCCCCCATTGTATGAGTCTGAGTTGAAACTCTCAAAGTTCCGCCGCGCAGGAAGTTGTCCAATGCTTCCTCTGCATGAGCTTTTAAGCAATGGCCTCCACCGCTTTCCAAGCTGGTCGAATTCAACCGACTGGGCTGACATTTTGTCCACTTTTACTTGTAGGAATCTGTCTACTTATCCATACATTAATAAACATTAATATATATATATATATGTATATGATATACCTATCTATATATTAACATGATTTAACATGTATATATATATATATATATGCACATGGATGTCCCATATGCACCTGTGCTTTGAAGATTTGTAGTCCCAAGAATAATCTGAATGAAGTGATTTCGATTTTTTTTTCGGTATTACCAGTTGGACAGAAAAGAGTCATTTTACCAAATCATGGCAAACTCATGTCATGGAATACCCTCTGGTAATTAAACGTAGCGACATAGAAAATGGCCTAGTCGAAATAGTGGGTATTTTCCCATGAAAAATGGTGATTTTCCATAGCAAACTGTTAGTTTACCAGAGGGTATTTGGGATAGTTGGGATCTTCCAAAATATGTTCGATCCAGGCTAAGCAGTTTTGGTTTTCAACTGACCTGGAATTTGAGATGGACTACCTACGATGCACTCAGAAGCCTGAAGGTTTACATCATGCGTATACGTATACGCGATACTTGTATATATACGTATATATATATATATATGTATGGGGGTTTCCTAAAATAGGGGTACCCCCAAATCATCCATTTTAATAGGAGTTTCCATTATAAACCATCCATTTTTGGGTACCCCCATTTCAGGAAACCCCCATATATATATATGCATATGTATACACACCACTGGAAAAGGGTGGGGACTACCGCTGCTTGGTTGATGTACCACTAGCGCTGTTCGCTTAAGCCGAGTTAACAGCTTCACCCAGCCTCAGTGGATTGCATTCTGTTAGGATAAAACAAGAAGACTGCCACATTGCACTGAGACTGGGGCTTCCAATGGTTCCAATGGTTCCTCTAAGAGGAGATGTGAAGGCAATGGCCACCCCGCCCAAAAACAGTGTGAAAAGATGACCCACGGACATGGATCGCAAGTTGGAGGATCATTCCAGATATTTTCGGGATGGAATTCATGTTAAAAAAAACCATCAATTATTAGAAACAGATTTGATTGGGTTTGATCAAGCTTTAGACTTGGGATACCAAAATACAGTTCCTTCATGCTCGAACTTTGCTACACTCTGAGGTGCCTTTCTCCCTGCATTGTGCTTGGTGGTTTCATTTCGATAATTGTTTGAAACATCTTGAAAGGACGGTCCTGAACATTCCTTAAACAACATATTTCTGGAATGGGTTTACTTGTAACATCTTTTAACCAGCTGGAGCCATGGTTTGATCCACATGGGTCAATGTCAGATAGTTTCAGAATATGTCTTAAGATATATGTCGAAAACATGTGATTTCCAAAGAGGTGGTTTACACCGACCACTGCAGACGCCACCAGGTGATTCCAGGCGTGGAGTGCTTCAACACTGCGGAGGACCCATTAAATGTGATGTTTATTATAGAAGAAGTAGCAGAACCATTGTCCTGATTTTTTTGAACCCCCCATGAAAACAAACATGGAAGCCGGCCTCTTGTGGCTCCGCAGCGTTCAGCTCAATGTTGTCCATCGTGGCCACTGAGTGTCATGGTGATGGCCTGAGAGGGATCAATCACTGAAAATATTGGCATTTTCTGTGGTATCATGATGTCTCCTCTCCTTTTTAGGTGTGTGAAAATTACAACTTGTCCATATGTTGGCTGCATTAGATGTTGTTGTTGTTGTTGTGGTTGTTGTTGTGGTTGTTGTTGTTGTTGTTGTTGTTGTTGTGGTTGTGGTTGTGGTTGTGGTTGTTGTTGTTGTTGTTGTTGTTCTTGTTGTTCTTGTTGTTGTTGTTGTTGTTGTTGTTGTTGTTGTTGTTGTTGTTGTTACCAGCGTGCTCATTCATTTTTAGCGATGTGGAAAATTACCCATTCTCATACATGTTCATCTGTTTTCCATGGAAGAGTTTCAATCCTCAGTTTTGGGTGGTCAAAATCCCACGTGGGACCCCAGTTGTCCAAGAAGGGGCTTCCTATAGACGTAGCAATTTCGATATATCCTCAGGTAAGACGTAGCAATGGCATGAAAGCTCCTGTATAAATGGCGGTTTACATATGAAATTCATCTATACATTTTAAATTGCCACGTTTGATTGCTGGAGGGTATCTAACTGATTCCAGATGAGAAGCATGATCATACGTAAACCATTGGAACTGGAGTTTCAATCACATATTGGCAAGTTAACTCACGGTTTTTGCCGATGACTTCCTCACTTTGACTGGTTAGTCTCCCCATGATTGTTGGTGAATTTCCCATTCTAGCTAGCTTTGGCTGGTCAAATCCGAACCTCTTGTTGGCTTTAATATGGTAAACCGAATAAACAACCTCCAATTTTTGATGGTTTATACAACCCATTTATGGCAATATTGGGGATGGTCTTTGATTTACCACACAATATTGGTTTACCAAAATTGGTTTAGTAAGAATGATGATAATAATTGTCATACATATTATCATTGGTGGGGATGGTTCACCACATGAATCCCTATTTTTAGCTTGGCCCGGGCCATGAATTCGACGAATTCGCTCAGGTGAACCAGGAGGATGGGAGGCTGCAGACGGTTCCCGAGCGGCCTGAGGCGAGAGAAGATCGCCATGGTATGGATAGAATGGGGAGGCATAAAGCCTAGGCTCATTGGATTGGTTAATGGGAAAATTTACAGGAAAGCCCCATAATTTACAGGAAAATCCATGGTTTCCTGTAAATTTTCCCTTTAACCAATCCATTGATAGGCTGTTGAAATGGGGAGGTTCCATTTACCCTCTGGTAAACTAACAGTTTGCTATTGAACATGGCCATAGAAATCGTGGATTTTCCCATTAAAAATGGTGATTTTCCATAGTTATGTGGCTGTTTACCAGAGGGTAAATGGGGAGGTTCCCTTTAAGTATCAGATTGTCACTATTTGGGGAGCACCCCGCTACTTACTGCACCATGGTTTATTAATCCAGGGTTGACATGATGTATTTGTATATGGGAATGGGATATATAATGTGGGCCCCCTAGATAGCTAAGTTGGTTTATCACTAGGTCAACTATGGTTTGTGGCAGATAGAACTATAGTTAAGGGGGTTTATAAACCAACTTATAACTAGGAGGCGCCACATTGTAGCTTTTGATCCATCCCCGACAATAATCCCCATCGCGCCCAAGGCAACAAGTGTCGCCTTTCAGAGTCCGAACGCCTGCCACAACAGGAACAGCTAACATAATCTTACAGGAAGGTGCCCATAGTTTGCCCAGTTGCTTTATAACTCCAATAACAAAGGTTCACGGGGATTAGATCTATAAGTCGTGGAGGTTTTTTTCACCAACTTACAACTGGGGGTGTTCTTTGCTACAACTAGTTGAATTCTATGGTTTATGGTAGAATAGTTATAGTCAATGGGATTTAAGGTAAATCATCATTTTAAACAGGTAAATCATCATTTTTATCATCTACAAACTAGTCATTTTCCATAGCTATGTCAAATAACCAGAGGGTATATGGGATATAATGGGTATACGGAATCTAAAACGGTCATATATCGGTGATTTAACCATAAAGGATATGGCGATTTATGGGATATATATTAACACACACACATATATGTATATATGTATATATATCTATATGTATATATATATATGTATATATATATACATATATATATCTATGTATATATATGTATGTATATATATATACATGTATACATATATACATATATACATATATATAAGCATATATATATACACACTGTAAATGTATACATATTAACATGTATATATATATATATACGTATAAACAAATGTAAACATATATGTATGAACATTCAAACAAAGAATGCTGGCACATAGATATCCTTACGTTCATTCTGACACATGCTGAAATTTTTATCCTGATATAAAATGATGTGTATGTATATATATATATATTGGATCTGGGAAAAAAAAAACATGCCTGATGGGAAGTGGTCTGTAGTATGTTTTATGGTATTCAATTCAGTTCCCCACTTGCCTTATCCAGGTAGTATGACAGTCCATTGACAAATGTCAGCTTCACACATCTTCACATACGTCCATTTGGAGGAATCAAGTTCGCAAATCAATCAATTCACCAATCATCCGTTCATATCAACAAAAAACATCAAAAAACTACAACTCGATAAATATCAATCATCTGAGATCATCCGCTTTTAAGCACAGTTCTTTTCGGTTCCATGCTGAATTGATACTCGCTTTCAGCAACATCCCTTACTAGGGTCCATGTTAGGCGGGGTAAAGCGAGAATGCAAATTTGGAGGTCTATGTTATATTAGTTGTTCATTTTTGTTCCAGAATTCCCAGGGTCTATGTGATCCCAATTGTTCAAGTTTGCATGCTTGGGGGGTAGCCAGGAAAAAAACATAGAACCCTGGGCCCATCCCTTGTGACACTCCAACCGGAAAAAAGAAAAACCATATCTCCCATATCAAGGTTGGAGTAAATAGGGAAATATCTATTTTTACATATGCCACACCATATTTACCAGCCAGGAAAAAAACATAGAACCCTTGTGTGGCTGGTAAATATCCACCCTATCTCCCCTGTGGTTCAACCTCTCCCAGCGTCTACCCTACCCAGACACGCTGGAGACACGAACCAGCAGCCCAAGATGGTTTGGAGGGGTCCACTTCCAACTCAAGTTGGCCTTGAAACCAAATTGGATCTGGCTAAAACATGATGAACCACGTAAAATAAAAAAACTACTTATTCCATCTTATTCCACTATACATACTATTCAACCACGACTGTGACTGGGGTGCTCCTTGCATCCCGATTTCTTCAAGGTTTTTTCTATCGCCTCGAAGGTGCCGGAATTGGAGTCGTGCGTTCTGGATGTGGACGTGTCGTGGCAGCCGGTGGGGAGGCGCCCTAAAGGTACGGCCCCAGGGATTTCTTGGGGAAAACTTCATTGCAGTCCATAGCAATCCTCAAAAAGCTGTGAATAATTGGATAAGAATAGTACATGAGACGGAATAGTAGAAGATAGTTGGGATATTATGGGATATAGTAAAACCAAGATATATACCATTTGGTCATTTTACTTAGTTATGGAAACATGGCCCATTTATAGATGATACAAATGCTGACTTACCTTTTGAACATGGTGAAATTCAATATAACAATGCCGAAAAAAAAGAGACACATTTCCTATACTAGAAGTAAAGTCACTCTTGAAAACTGCGATTGATTTGGCTTCTTTAACAGAATCTCAAATGATAATTTTATTGTGTGAATCTCGAGAATAATTTAAATGGAGTTTGACACTGTCAAAGCCTCTCTGTCAAAATAAGTTCTAGAGAGTTGTTGAATGATGTTGCTAAGCAACAACATAGTTTGAGCGCAAGATCTTCGAGCAAGCATCAGAACTGCAATGGGTCTATTTAACATTGATGATATCTGGTCTATAACTAATTGAGGTATGAGGTTGATTTTGAGAAAGGTGCTGATTGGACCAGGATTTCAAAAATTGGCTTTTCTGGCAACGGGAACGGATCAATAGGGGCAAAGTCGCAGTGAGACATGGGATTTTGACCCAACACGAATGGGAGTGTCAACCTTTGAGGATCGGTTTCCGAGTACCTCTGCTAGTCAAAGGGCGATAGAACATTTACTGTTCTTGGAAAGACATTTTGTATATGGGTACAAATCAGTGATTTTCCATTGCAGAGTTCGATTTCCAAAGCTCATCGCACCAACAATGGCCATGGCAACCTTTCTTTTCGAGTAGCAAGACCCACGAAATTCTGTTGAAAGGATCTGAAACAAAGCCACAAAGTGGGGTAAGCAATTATTGAGTCACAACTCTAGAGGTTTCAATACCCTTAGGGATTCATTGTGTTTGATAAGCCCAAAACACAGACGGCCTTGTGGTTAGGCTCACCTGGAAGGGGGGAATGGATGGGACATGGCCGTTTTTGGGCAGCCACATCCAACGACTAGTTGGCATGAAACAATCAGGTAAAGGACCGGATTGGAAAAGATGCTGATGGGTGAACGAAGTATCCCATTTACCTATCATATACTGATACTAAGCAGGTTGGTAAATGGTTTCTATCCCATTGTATCCCAAGTACGAGCCCGGGCTCTCCGGGAGGCACTGACTGGACGGATACGTGTTACAGCCTGCTATTGGTATAGATGGCCCATTTCAGTTTGATTTACCTGGTAAAAAGATGTAAAAATTGTGATTTTTCCATAGCAAACTGTTGACTTATCACATGGTACTTGAACTTGGAAGATCCTTGATTCCACGCAACCATGTTTCGCTGCAAGCACTTCAGACATAAAGATGAAGGGTTCTTCACCTGAAAGTCATTGAATGGTCATAAAGAACAGTGACTGGAAGCGTTGAAAGGAGCAGCCCACCAAAGGTTGCCGCAACTGCACGTGGATTCATTGTAGATGTTTCAGAGCGCCGACTCTTGCCGGGTACCACCTGCAATTGATGAAACCAGGCAGCCAGTTCCATCCATGGAAATCAAGGCCGAATCCATGCTTGGAAAATCATCCCACGGTCCTCGCAAGTGGTTAGTAACTGGGCTTAGTTCACCTACTTATAAATGGGAGAACCCCAGGGGGGGCTTACGATCCCCATGGTTATTAATGGTTATTAAATATTAACCACTTACGATTCATGGGATGATCCTCCAAGTGGTTCCATCAGCATCTTATCCAGCTTGTAGATTCACAGGCAACCCTCCGATGATCAACCTTTTTGGTGGGCCCACCGCATAATATGCACAACACACACACACACGTGTACAATATGTTATATCTACCATGATATATACAATATTATAGAATATACATATATGATATATTAGATACGGTGTACTACCAATTATGTGTATATATATATATATTCTCGTTACATATTGCCGGTGAATACCTACCAGTTCCGACTCCTGATACGGCTGGCAGCGGCTGAGGATCATGCCTCCGATCTTCGGCAAGGCGACTTCCGGATGATGTTGGACCAAGGTTAGGAACTTATCCTCAGAGAACACTATGTATATGGTACAAGATGCTTGTGTTTATAGAGTTAATTATTGGATACATATATACATATATATATGTATATATATAGAGTTACCTCATAGGTTACATATATATATAGTTATTGTATGTCATTCTATTATATATGGGATATATATATATATAGTTTGTGGTTGATATAACTATAGGTAGATGGGAATATATATATATATTATACCAAATGATTCCGTAGAATGCGGTAAACCCAATGTCATAAACCATCCCCCAAATCTCCATAAACGGTTGGTATAGACCATCCTCAAATGATAGATTTATTATTATTGGGTTTCCCACAGTATATGGGATACATAATGGGAATATCGTTTGCACACACACATATATATATATATATATATGTATGTAGTTTACAGCATAGTATAGTTAAGAAAAGTATATATATATATTATATGATATTCATCCTTCTATAAAAAGAAAGGGAAACATGGGGATTGAACCGATGCATACATATGGGATGTATGAGAGAAACCAACAATGTTTAAGAATAGATGGGCATTTAACCAATACACCCTTTGATAATCAAACATGGCTAGCTGGGAAATCCCCTGTATGTGTTCTTTTGCTGGAAAAATCACCTACAAATGGGGATTTTCCATTGCCATGTTTTGATTACCGGAGGGTATATAATTGGAATTTAGCAAATCATGATGTGACATAGGGTCAAAATTCTGACCGCTTCAGTACAGTAGGGAGTGCTCACTTTGCTTCTGGAAAGCACACCAAACACTGTGTAGCGATAGGCCCCCAAAAGGGATACCCATCTTTTTAAAAATAATGTCCACATCTGAAGCTGTTATATACCAGTTGCGTGCATGCAAGAGGCTACATTAGCCAAGCCTTACCGATACCTTACCAATACTCATTTGTTCAAAACGTAACCCCAGACCACAGATAGGCCCTTTCCTACTTTCCTTTCTTCTCCATTTCCTCTTCTTCTTACTCTCTTCTTACTTTTCTTTTTTTCCTTCCCTCTCTTCCATTCCTCTTCCGTTCCTCTTCCTTTCTTCTGCCATTCCTCTTCTTCAGTTCCGTTCCTCTTCCTTTCCTCTTCTTTTCCTTTTCCTGTCCTCTTCCTTTCAACTTCCTTACCTTACACGGATTTATTCCTCTATCTTCACAACTACAAGACCATGTATTGCGATGGGCTCCCCAAAAAGGGACACCTTTCTTCTTGAGCAAGGCGAAGACGATGCATTTTGACAGCTTTTTATGTGGATTTCATCAATATATCTGGGGATCATGGGGATCAACAACTATAAGGATTTGGCGAAGAGATATGAGGATTTACCAAGAAATATGTGGATTTCACTGGATTGATGCCATAATTTTTTGGCCTTTTTTTTCTCACGGATTCGCGATTCAGCGCCAGGAGCAGCGATGCAGGATGCGATTGCCAGTCCCACGGGGACAGAGACGACTGAGGCGGAAATCAGTATGGACTGGGACAGGGGTATTTTTCATGGCTCAATGGCTGGTGCTTAGTAGGGAATGGGGGAATGACATATAATGACCATTCATCATCATCCCATTCCCCGATTCCCTACTAAGCACAAGTAAGATGGGGCCCCTACTATTCAATTGGCATGGATATTTGGCTATTAAACCATGGAACGTCATGATGTTTGACCCGTGGATGGAATGGGGGTTGTCTGATTTTCAGACAATGCCATATGGTTTCATGGCCTTTGTGGTAGGTCACAAAACCAGCAAAATATCGGAATGTATGCCAGAAAGTTATAGCGGGTGTCAGTGTTTATTTGCATGACACATGAGAAGATGATTACCATTGATGTGCCTTTTAAACAAGGAGAAGAAGAACAATGAGGTCATCCCAAGTCGTGGTTAGTTACTTAGGATGATGATGAATGATAGTTGAGTTCATATCTATTACTGATATCCATTCATATCTCTGATCATCAAATCCCATAATATCCATTATGAATAATGTTAAACATTAGGGTTGTTTGGACATGATTCCCCCCAATTCCAAGGGATTATCATCAGCACCATATCCAAGTCTGGAAGATCATCGTCCAGAGCCCACGTGTCCGTGTTCAATTCAGGGGGTCTATTTATGTTGGGTTTACCTTTACCACATTAGGCTCTGATAATTTAACAGCTAGTGAATTGCAAGATCACCGTTTTTCATACTGTTTAATCCGTAAATCATCATCAATCATTGAACTAAACGGGCCATTTTCCATGGCTATGTCAAACAACTAATCCCTTCCCCCTAACACTAACCCCCCCCCTAATATTAAAAACTAGGGTCCATCTCCAATTTTAGAAATTTGTGGTTGGCCAATTTGACTTTTAATTGATCCCCTTTAAAAAACAATTTAAAAATAAACCTACCATTTGTGGGTTTCACCCCCTAATAATAAA
>BGPT01000313.1:154577-188404 GCA_003297045.1 Symbiodinium sp. clade C Y103 | reverse complement strand
GTGTTTATTATTAGGGTCCCCTGAATCCAAGTAGTTTTTAGTATTAAGGTCTGGCGCTTACTATTAGGGATCCGCTTCGAAATCCAATTTTTTGCAACGGATTAATTGCGTTTTAAATTGAGATTTAATTGATTTTGAAATCGAGAAAAATNGGCGCTTACTATTAGGGATCCGCTTCGAAATCCAATTTTTTGCAACGGATTAATTGCGTTTTAAATTGAGATTTAATTGATTTTGAAATCGAGAAAAATCGTTTTTAATATTAAGGCCGGAAGTTTACTATTAGGGTCCCCCCTAATGATAAATACCCCCCTAATATTAAAAACTATACCCGAGGTGTAGTATTAGGGGGGGGGTTTAGTGTTAGGGGGAAGGGATTAGAGGATAGTGGTTGTATCATGTTGTATCATATCTTTTCCAACGGAAGACTTGTGGGTACTGGTTCCAGCCCGTCATCCACCATAGACTGAGATTTTGCGTCGTTGCGACTCGTTCACCGGAAGGAGATCAAGCTGGATTCACCTAAACATATCGCACATATACGATATGTTTATATATTTATATATATAGACATATACACAAATACATATACATGCACCACATGCATTTGTGCCACAGTTCATGTATTACAGTTGGAAATGACTCGGGGAGTCGTTTCTCGACAGGACTGTTTACTTTTTTGCACCGGCTTCTTGAACAAGAGATTTGCCACATTCATGTACCTTCAGGTTATTTAACGTGGCTATGGAGAATCACCATTTTTAATAGGTAAATCATCATATATCATCTATAAATGGGCCATGTTCCATGGCTATGTTAAATAACCAGAGGGTAATCAACAAACATTGTTCAGCACAGGGGGGATGCCACATCTCTGGCTGGTTCAATTCGGAAAATGATGTTCCGAACTGTGGGATTTCGGCCGTGATTGGATGTGCATCGACCACAGAAATTACAAGTACTCTTAGTTACCAGTGCACAACACAGTTTGGAGAGTCCAAACTTGCCGTTTGGCCTGGAACTATAATGATGATAACATGATGACAACACCATGATTAGATGATGCCTAGGGGATGGGTCAAAACCAATGAAATGACATCTTATTACCATATTTGGGGAAATAAACATCCTTAAACCTTAAACCGTAGGTACCAGGGTTTTTAAATGTTCTGACCCATAGCCAAATGATGATCATCCTTGGGAATTGCTGCAGCCCTCCCCCGGTGAACTCGTGGTAGATCTCCCAATTTCGTTGCTGCTAGGTGAAGAGATTTAGCAAGAATCGCATGTCTGGCATCTCCCGGATGTCACCCAAAATGGCGGGCGCGGGGCCCCGGGGTGTCGGCGGAGAGGTAAACTCAGATAGCTATTGAAAGTTCATCATTTCTAGATGAGTTAGCTAGAAAAAAGGGTGAGTTTTCATAGTGAAATTACTGGATGGCATCCCAAGTTACCATCCAAGTAATTGATCATTCTTAAAAAGGAAATACATGGTGAAAAGGAATATCACAGGTTTGAGAAACACCCATATTGCAAATGCGAAACCATGGTGGCCACACAATTTGGATGAGGATTGAATCATCAGTATGAAATCAAAATAGACTTTGAGGTTTAGGAAACCTATCAACCAACTAATACAATGAGACGGGATAGGGGTATTTTTAATGGCACATTTGTATAAAGTACATGAAATACAGTATCCCCAGTAGTTTGTGGGTTACAAATAGGTCCTAAGCCACTTGCGAACTGGAATGCGTATCCAAGTACAAACATGGAGATAGAAGAGACATGTGGGGGTTTCCTAAATAGGGGCACCTAAAACCCCAAAACTAGTGGTTTTCCCACTAAGAATCAGTAACAAGCAATACGCCAATATTTATGTAGATGCACAGACCCTTCACGAGTAAATGCATAAAAGAATACAATCTGCAATGAAGGCGACGTGACCAAAAATGCGAATGGGGTGGAGTCACAGGTGGGTCAGACTATATCTATAACCCGAACTACTGAGAGATTTAGGATGAATACTACCCTCTGGTAAACTAACATAGCTATTGAAAATGGCAATTTTTAATGGGAAAATCCACTATAAATGGCTATTTTCAATAGCTATGTTAGTTTACCAGAGGGTATACAGCACATTATTTAGATAGCATTGATTCCCAATATTTCGGAGAGGTGATCCATAGATTGGATGAAGTAGAATGATTCGGTTGAAACCCCCGGTGGAACCCCCCTAGATTTCGGTGATCCAGGAATGATCCTTGGTCAGACTACGTGTATAGTATGGGTCAAGATTGGATACCCCCGAAGCATGGACTGTGACTCTTAAGTGCAGTAGATAAAAAGCAGGTTTGTGGCTCTTGAATTAAGATCTCTCTTCAATCATGTGGTAAAGCGACTAATAAACCTAGTATTCGGGGATGGTTTATATAACCCACCCATTTATGGTGACTTTGTTGTTTTTTTTTTCGGGATGGTCTATTACCCTCTGGTAAACTAACATAACTATAACTATGGAGAAAATCCACTATAAATTGCCATTTTCAATAGCTATGTTTGTTTACCAGAGGGTATTGGGTTTACCACAGTAAATCTTCCTCACCTTGGGTCCTGGTTGAATCAGCATCGCGCCGTCAGCTGCAAGCGGGCCTCCGAGAAAACGCCCCCCGCGGCAATTCGCGACGTCGAGGTCGCCATGGCGTTGCCGCGGGATGATCCTTTCATTGATCCCTGGTGGGGACTGGGATGATCAAGCTTGAAGAATTCTTTCACCTTTTGCCATCAAACAGAACTTATATAACTGGGTAAGATAATTGTATTGTCCACTTCGACAATTCTTTCACTCAGCTAAATAAGTCCTTTTTTTGAAGGGCATCCAAGATTCAACACGGTCCCCCAAAATGAAACATTGTACTATTTGAACATTTGAGAATGCAGTAGTGCCCAAACCCTGAACATTTGATCAAGATTCAAATGATTGTGAACTGGGTTATCAGCCCGCGTATCCCAGTGTTTTGTGTTTTTAGTTGCTGTAAGATATATATATATAATATATTTCATCCCGGCGGCCCGGCGGCTGAATCATACTCCTCTGAAATCCGTCATGGAACTACTTCGGTTTGGGTTCAGTGACGACTTTGCGCGATGTGAGAGAGTGATTCTACGGGGGAGATCACCCCACAAAGTAACTGATCAATAACCCTGGTGAAGAAGTCCACTTTTTCAGCCCACCTACCAAGCAGTTCCATGGCTTGATTGTGCTCCAAGCCATGGGTAAATGATGGCCTAATGATGGGGACCATTTTTGTTGTCCATAGTGGGTAAATGATGGGTTAATGATGTTACGTCTTTATCAGTCTTTGTCTACCCATGTGAAATTCCGTTTGTATCTCAGGTGGTAGGAGCAACTTTGTAAACGATTCGGACCATTGACCACCTCATGCGTTGTTTCAGTCGGTGGACACAAGCGCAAGAATGGAGACGCAACCCAGTCAAGGAACAGATATATAAAGAATAGAAAAGAACGCTGATCATACATGGGTTGACGAATGTCCTACTTCTACACAGCACCCAACTATTGGAGAAAAAAAACAGAGGTTTCCTAAAATAGGGATACCCCCAAATCATCCATTTGTAGGATTTTCCGTTAGAAAAACAACCATTTGGGGGATCCCCCCGTTTTAGGACACCCTAAAACTGGCGGGCATTGACGCCATACGCCCTGGTTCTACAAGGTGGGGGCCAGGCTGGTGCCATGCGAAAAGATCATTTATGTTTTGTTGTACATGAAGAACACAGGATTATTGATATGTTGATGAGTCAAAACCTATTATTATCCATTTTTAGTGGGATGAACATCCACAAATCCCAGCTATTTTGGGGTGAACAGAAGGTACCAAGGTTTTGACTCATAGCCATATGTTGCAATGTTATTATACTGTGGATGGAAGAAATTCTGCACCAGTTGGAAACTATTGGGATTCCCATTGATACACTGTAAATGACATTTTTGCGCATCTACCAACTGGTGCAGGATTTCGCAACCATCTCCAGTACCAACTCTGTGGCCCAACAAAGCAGCCCCAGCTTAGGAAGAGCTCATCGGTAAGATGACTTTGGAAGAGAAAGCAGGGCAACTGACCATTTTGGCGGAAACTTGGCTCCCAAGATCTTCTTCAGTGGTGTGAAGGATGTCGTGTTTTTGTTTGGTAAAATTCATGGTCTTTTTCTTTGGATGTTTGATGATGTTCGTCCGTTTTGGTTGGATGTACAGTATGAAACCATCCCATTTTCCTGAACTGGCTGTGGATGTGCGCATTTTTTTCATATAGAGTTGATTTCCTGAGTCACTGGTTAGTTTATAGTTTCCACTGGCTACATCCGTACGAAATCATTGGGGCCAAATCATCGTCAGGCCCTGGTTTTGGGCCAATTGAAAGGGTGCGCGTGGGGGGATCGGGATGAGGAAACCTGCCAAATGATGACTGTGAGCAGAATGAAGTCTGCCGAAAGTCAATAAATCTCCACTGCCGACCTTTGCGAATGGTGTAAATGGATGCAATGTAGTAAGCTCGATTTCATGAACCATCCCCATAGAGGTTTATGATTCGGTATACCTCCATTTGGGATGATGCAAAGATGCAAAATGCCCCCCAAATGGTTGGTTCATTAGGACATCTAAAGATATCTAAAGCCCAAAGTTGTATCCCAGAAACTATGGCTTAGTAGGGGATTTATATGGATTTATGATAATTACAAATCTTTTTGGGGCCATTTCGGGGGTATCTAAATGTTCGAGGGATGTACAGCAAGGGGGTTCCGTGCCGTGGTGATGGCAATGGTGGTGTCCTTCCTGAGGACACCATCCGCCCATGCAATCCGGACATCAATCCGGAGGCCTTGGGGGTTGCGGGTTGTGGTTTTCTGGGTCAATTCGTGGAGGTTGGAGCATTGTTGGTGAGATCTCGGTCTAATATCGTGATGATGATGATGATGATGATGATGATGATGATGATGATGATGATGATGCATAAGATGAAGAAGATGAAGGTAATAAGAAGATGACGATGATGAAGAATTACATGATGATCATCACTATCACAATCGTCATATTTTTTAAATGTTACTCCTATTGCTATGATGGGTTTGTTATAGATTCATGGACTCACTTGCCTTAGTGGCTGAACAAAACCACCATTCATGGTTACTTTGAGGTCCACTCTACGTGCCCACTTGCTAGGTGAAAAGCAGACATGGTCTGACTGATCCCTTATTATACTTGGAAATCAGTGTGTCACTCACCGGCTACTTGGGAGGAACTCCCAAGTGGCTTCGCCAGTTTTTGCTTTTACTAATCATCAAAAAAACATATATATATATATATAGATAATAAAATATATAGATAATAAAAAACACATTACACTCCTGGTTGCTTTGGAAGCTTCACCAAAGTGACAGCAACAAAGCAACAGCAACGGCTAAGATTCGGAAGCAAACACAACTCACCTCAACAAACTTATGATGATTCTTGTGAAAAAGGCTTTGTTGGAAGTTGAGCAAGAACGAGTGTTGTAAATGATAGCCGATGGCGATACTACGCACAATTGCCCCATTTGTTGGGTTCTTGTCCCATGTGTCCTTGCATCATATATTGCATCATTCTTTGCTCGTAAGACCTCCAGTCCACAATCCCCACGTTTCTATTTGCTTCGATCCCGATTGAAATTGTTTCAGTTATATACTATTTTCGTCCCTTCCAGATTTTCTGCCTGTGATCGTGTGCCACGTCAAGAGGTGGGGGTGATGTTCTCTTGAAAGGGGATCGTCATCTCGCCAATGAATGGGGCTCAGATTATTCCTCAATATACCCATTATATATATATATATATACATTTGGAAGTTTCTTTAAGTCATGGGGCATCCCCAAGTCACCATAGATCTTCATAGGTTTCAATACTAAGTCATGGTCATCCATGACTGGGTCTGATGATTTGGGGCCCCTTTTTTCTGCCATGACTTCGGAAAGCGCCAGGTGAACCATCGCCAAGCCAATGAGATGGTGGAGCAGATCCGTTTGAGCCGTGTAGGCTCCATCTTCAACGGGGTCGGGGTCAAGGAGCCCAGAATGGGAGCCATGGAATGGGAGCTTAGGCAAGCTATTGGAGTCAATTTGTTCATTCGGGCTTGGGGAGTGAAAATAATGTGTCTCCATTATTGTGAAACTAGGGTTGTTATTCCCTCCAACCATACTTGCAGGTAAACCTTGGTGAATTTTTAGTTAGTTGAATAATTAGTTGGTTTATGGCTTAGTTTCAAAGTTGCCAACGGAGGACTAGCAACCCACCATGTTCAGGAGAAATAACTAAACGACAAATAGACCCCGGTACAGCGGTAGTCTTATGATGAGGGTACCATTTATATCACAGTTTTGCACTGAGGACACTGCCAGGTAGTTGGGTTGTGAGCCGAAACACCATCTTCAAAGCTTGTAGATGCTTCACTTGCCAAACTTGCCAAACTTGCCGAGATTTGGGATTGCCAGGAGGCTAGTCGGAGCACAACCGCAGTAATTGGTTTAGCACAGTTTGATTCATTACTAATGATGGCCAAAAGTGATGTGTGATACCATCACCACCCATAGCATCACCGGTGCTGCTTTCTTTTTTACCTGCGAAACTGTATAATTTGGGGAAGATGCCAAGAATGATGGTCGATTTTCTGGTGAAACTTACCGAAGTTCTGCCTGGTTCGACTTTGTATGTCATGGCAGTGCATCCCAATCGTGGTACTGTAAGTGGTTGATAAGCCATTTATAACTGGGGTACATCAGTATGTCCCACATATTCTGGACTTGTAACAACTTGTAGCGTTTTGGATGTGGTTATTATCCACTTACTAACCAGGATGCACATAAAAGTAGGCCACATGTCTCCCATAGGCCATAGACCTAGATCCTCAAAAAGATATTGCCTCTGAACACTTGGTGCTCGATGCTGGGGAAGGGTAGGTGAGTGACTTTGTTTTTATTCATGTATGACATATGAATATGAAAGGGAGGATTATGGGGAAATCGAATTCAGTCCAGGATTTTTCTGGACTACTTTTCCATGGAATGTGTAGGGACCCCCTGGCTGATGGGACCTTTATTCCCATAATCTTCCCATACTATTGGTGTTTCCGCTGATTTTCGCTGATACATTTCTGGCCCCAACTGAAAGATCACTTTTTTTCGCCAGGAGGGTAGAGAAGCGCAACGAATTGCACTGGAGGAAACACGCTTGGGTATACCTTTGATCTATGGAAGCGCTGCTTGTGCCGCATTTGTCGCTTGTGGGGGCAGGGTGTCAAAGTCAAGGTCCAGAACACCATTGCTTTTTGGTGAACTATACCCATATCATATTGCGCACATGTAAAATATACTGCATGTTTGTCGACATGTTTATATTTGTGTATATATATATATATACATATTTGTTGAATTTTGTTGGATAATTACATGTCCATGTTTGTTCTTTCGTTTTCTTCAGTCACCATCAGTCATCTCTAATGTTTCTTCATCATCAGTTCCGTGTCCAAAGTGTCACCATTCCCACTTGGATACCGGCAAATGTTCGCCTGGCTATAGACAAGTCCTGATTAAAAATGGTGCTTAAACACATCGAGAATATCGTGACATGTTCCATTTCTGAGTCAACATACCAAAGGATTTTCTCATGATGTTGTTAAGGACCCGACGACCCAGTGCCAGGAATCATTTATGAATCCTAGCTTCCAGATCATCCAAGGCAAGTAAAGGCGATTTACATGTGTTTTCATCTTGTATAGTCAAAATCATGATTTTACCTTGCAAATCACTGAAGCAGATGAAAGCATACGACCCACATGAAAGTCATGATCTTCCACATTTCCGATCTACATAGCATTTCTCAGTGAATTCTAAGAACGCGATCTCTTTATAGGTGATTTATATCCTGAAATTTGCCAATCGCCTGAGTAGGTGTTTTGCATACAAATATGAATTTGACTGAGCAGTATATATCAGTCTTCCATTTCAAAATACAAAAACAACAGTGTCAATCCTGAGAGCAGAATTCCCCCATTGAACAACTTGATACGTCAGTGATGGAATGCTTGGTATGCCAAACCAGCCCAAACCTATCGTTCCCCCAGGGACATCATGGCTTATTCCTCCAGTGATCCCATGAATGGAACGTGGATGTCCCTTTTCCCCCTCCTTGGTTGATGATTGACGATTGTAGGTGAAGATAACCATCTTGAAAATGGTTGAATTTTCCATTACCAAATGTTTGTCAATCCACAACCGCGATGTTCCATTGTAGTTTCTACATTTCACAAACAGGTACATTTCTGAGTCCAAACCCATTTCCCACATATCTCAGATGAAAATTCCATATCATGGATCCATGGTTTTTCTGATGGTATCCAACAAAATCATCCAAACAACATATGATATTATACCCGATTATATCCCCATTGAGTTTTTTCCCCATCTCCCCATTCTATCCCACACATTTGTTTTTTGCATCCCAGAGATCCCAAAATAGCAAAGAAAAGTCTGGCAAAATCAGAAATCAATCCATTCCATGCTAGGTACACATCGAACTAGTTACAGTCCATGTTAAAACATGTCCACCTACTTCAAACAACCAGTCTGAAGCCTCCTCCTGGGTATCGCTGGATATCCCTCATTATCCCTGGGTATCCCTCTTGGAGGATCATCCCACTTAGTAAGTGGTTAACAAACCTAGTTAGTAAGTCCCCACATTGTGTGCTTATCCCATTTATAACTGGGGTTAGTTCTACCCCAAGTTCCAAAACCCAGTTATCCTTCGGACCCTTCGGGGATGTTCCTCCCTGGCTATCCTGCCGTCAGGACGTGATCCACGGCATGTGGACGGTTTTCCCCATCCCCCTGGCCGAAGCCAGCAGCTGGGATCCCTCGCTGGCGCAGAAGACCGCGCGCGCCACGGCGCTCGAGACGACCGCCTCGGGGATCCACTGGACCTTCGTTACGCGGTGGAGATCCAGGGGTCCAGGTCCGGGACAGGGTTTTGGGGCCTGAAAAATGAGGACTTCAGATGATTCTAAGACTAAGACATGAGAGTTTAAGATGGTTGAAGCATCAAGAAATGGGTGAAGATAGGGGTTTTGAAGAAGACTTGGAATTATTGTATAGGATGATTTAGCCATCATTCGTTGATAAGAAGCAAGGATTTAATTATCAGACATGGGGGTTTGACCATCAAACATGGACAGCCGTGGTATGGAGTAGATCAGGTCTGAGGGGATGTCTGACACGATTTTCTGATTGAAGATGGGAATATATGGGGATCATGGCGTAGATGATTTTCCTTTGAAAACTATCGTTTGGAGGATGATTTGATCAAGAGATTTTCCCAGTTATAACTAGAACCAGGTTCTGGCAGGTTCTGGGTGTTTTTCTTCGGATCCGTTCCAAATTTGATCCAAAAAAGAAAGCCCTGTGACGCTCTGCCCCATCGCTGGTGGCTTACTAAACAAGGCCCCTATGGTGGACGTGGCACGAGACCAACGATGGGGTCGAGTGGCTGAAGGCACAGAAAAACGGGCCAGGTGGTGGATGGTCTTTACTTGGAGTATCCCTGGAATCGTCAGTGGTTCGTAAGGAAATAACCCACTTCTAAATGGGATAACATTGGATAACCATGGATAACCCTAATTGGAGGACTTACTAACCAGGGTGATTAGGTACTTACTTAGTGGGATGATCCTCCAAGTAGGGGAGGACGCAACCACTCACTTCCCCCACAGAAATCTAGATTTTAGCAATTATACCGATACCAAAACATTGGTAGGTGCAAGCTAAAAGCAATCTTTTTCAGGGTTCCTATACCAACTGACCTACATACGACATATCATGTTTGGTGTCAACTTGTCAGCCGTCCAATTCTTGGCAAACATTGGAGGATACACATCTTTATATCTAGCCACGTGATGGATGCGTGTTGGTATGGCGACCCATTCTTATATTGACATAGTGACCTCACAAAACTTGTATTTCCTCGTACATGGTGGTGCCCTCCAGTTGTGTTTGTCAATCATATAGCCAAAGCTATAGTTTTTTGATGTTTTTTGTAAACGGGGGTACCCCAAAACCATTGGGTTTCAACACCAAAACGGTTTAATTTTTGGATGATTTGGGGGGATCCACCATTTCAGGAAACTTCCAAATCTAAGATCTACCATAAATCAAAATCCATATAAATCCTATTGGAATTCTGAAGCAGCTCAGCTGACTAGGGGACCTACCTTGCATACATGTGGAGGACCCAGGGATTCACACTTTGTCTCTAGAGTGAAATCCAATGTTGCTGATGAAGTCTCCAGTTCTTGGTGGTTTGACTCATGCTGAATTCCGCATGTTTGCAGTTCAAGCCACCATGTTGGAGGGGTAGACCATTGTTTTTTGCAGGTAAAACCATCATAATATTTGCAGGGTAATCATGGTAAAACCACATTGTTTATTCATTTTACAAGATAAAAACAATTTTTATTCATGTTGCCAGGTAAACACCACGATTTTCACTCAATTTCCCAGGCAAAACCACCATTTTTCATCAATTTTCCCACGATTTTTCTGCCATTTTCCAGGGCGAAGTTTCCCCGGTGCCAGGCTCTGGGGAGGATGTCTTTTTGGGCCAGGCTCTCGCGGTGGCGCGGGTGAAGGGCTTCCAAGGCGAGGAACTGAAGCTTTGACGTGGGAGAAATTGGATTAAGAATGGTTAATAATGGTGAAACATGCTAATTAGTGATGATTATTGTAATGGTGATTTCTAGTGATTACTGACTTAATAATAGTGAAAAATGATAATTAATGGTGATTACTAATGGTTAATACTGATGATTCATGTGGGTCAAACAATAACACACCACCCATTTGGGAATGGTTCATATACCAACTAATTTATGGTGAGTCTTTGGGAATGGTTTATTATTGTGTTACCAACATTATAGTTCTAAGATGACTTCTCAGTCAAAACACTAGTGACAGGTACTGGATCTAGTCACACCCAGGGGTCTCCTTGGAGGGTGGCTTTAACACAAGATGGATGGAATGTTCAAAATGCGAAATCAAAACCCTATAATAAACCTACCATTTGGAATTATTTTTAGGCACCCATTTATGTTGAATTTGAGGATGGTTTATTGTTGGGTTTACCACATTAGTTGTGTTCTAATAGGATTAGATGGGATTGAACCTTTTGGATTCATTCCTGATTAATGGGGATTGTCATTGTCATGGGTATATATATATATAATCTTATACTCTCTCATGTAATCACCCAAGTATATTATATAGTGATATATAAGTGAGGTATATAGATATATGATATAACCACCCATATTGGTGATGATTAATTCTAAGATGAATACCCATACTAGTAATAGGTAGTAATTTGTGATAGCTCTAAGATTATACCCATGATAATGATAGCCCTGAGGAAACCCCTAAGATCATGAGGACACTGATGAGGATAACCCTAGAGTTCAAATTATTGATGGATATTGATTAAAGCATGACTATGCTATTAGATACTATATATACTTAACATCAATTATTAAGCATTATCTATTGACTTAGGTATAGTTCTAAGATGTTCGAATTATTACTGGGAACATGAATGATATGATCTAAAATTAGTACTGGAGTACATTAGGGGATTAATAGTTCATTATTCATGGGGATTCAATACTTATATATTTGGTCTCATCCTGGGATTATCTACAAATAAATATTGGGATTCATGATGTATTAATGGTGATTATATTTATACATAATCTTTCTTTTCAAACTATTATTGGGGATAGTAATAATTAGTACTACAATTATCTATGTATTATCATTGTTACTATAGTAATTACTAGTACTCTGATTAAAACTACTTGTTATTAATATTTGGCTAAATGATAGTTAACAATTATGAATTATTGATTGGGTCATAGTCAATTCTTGTTTTGAATAGCCAGGTCAAAGAATTAATGCTGGTTTATGACTAAGCATTACGTATGACTATTAATAGTTCATCATGGTTGCATTTTCACTGTTTTTTGTTTGGCGGGGGGGGTGTTTAATGCCACCTCGGACCACATTGAATACCCCCCATATGGAACCCCCACTTCATGGTCAGATCCATTACTAAATCAGGGTTTATAGGGGGTCTTGAATATGATTGGTTTTAATGTTTTATTTCTTGTAATAGTTGTGTTATTATATATGAGCCACCACAAAAACTCCAGCAATGCTGAACATGTAAGGGACAGGGACGGACATCGGTTTCTGGAAATTGTAAAAACACGAGGTAAGCGATGGGACCATTTCCAAGTAGCGATACCCCCTTGGAAGGTTGTGTCATAATTGTGCACGTACGTAATCTTCCTTATAAGCGATACCCCTAAGTTTGCCGTATATCATTTTTGTGCAAACGTGTGGTAAGCAATGGGACCTTTCTAAATTTTGTCGATGTCCTTTCCATGAACCTGGAGTTTCCGAGATTGCTTATACATATACATAATATACCGAGACGGAAAAAGAGCGAGAGAGAGAGAGAGAGAGTAGATGTATCGAATTGATTCGAATTGGTAATTATAGAGAAGAGTACTGACATCGGATGCTGGTGGTTTTATTTGTCTCAATGGATTCAGTTTCATCTTCTGGATATAGTGCATCAACGACTCATCAATCACCAAATCTACTAGTTTTAAAGATTCATATTTTTTGTGAACCCACTAGATATGAAATTAATCCCTTTCAAGTGCCAAAACCCACATCGTTTTGGAAAAACGTTAGATGCAATTGCTCAGGACAGCTGAGGATAGCCTGCTGGCAACGCCCAAACATTTTGCCGCCTATGGCGGAGTCTCCGCGGGTCCCTGGGCCTTGGGGACGTCGTCTCAGGGCGTGGCAATCAGCCTTGAACTGCTGGATCAATCCATTGGGCTGCTTGATATCCTATAATTACCCAGCTACAGTTGTTGGTGAAAAAACAATATCCTGATTAAAACCTAAAGCAATTTATGTTTTTTGTTTACCATAGAAGGATGTCAAAGGCATGGTAGCATCCAAAAGGTATACAAATACACACTCAGTCGTTCCATGCTGACATTTCCATCCTCGTTTTTATGTTTCATTTAAAGTACATGACTGTTTTATAGTTTTATAGAATGCAATTTTATACTAAAATGAAAAGACAATACTATACAATCTGCAACATCATATACAATACATTACAATACAGTATATATATATAATTCAATACATGTATACAATATATATATATATATGCAGATAAGCATAGATATACACACTAATTGAACCATCCCACCTTTCTTCCAACACATCAAAACATTCATCTGATCCATAGGAACATAGATTCCACAATAAACAGCTACCCCCACAAGGTGGGGTTGCATACTTAGCTAAGTTGGCTATTAGCTCCAAAGACTGTTGGGTTTGCGGCACATATATCCACTAGTTCATGGGGGTTGTAAAGAAAAAACATCTAGTCCGAATGTTTGGTGCTTAAGCCTTCCATCTTTGTTGGTTTTCCTAGACCTCAGAGACCAGCTTGTGACCTTGTTTTTTTTCCAATTCATTCTTAGTTACATGGCCATGGTATCTGATCTCATTTGTGTTGGTCAATTCACACTTTTTTGAAACCACCAACTAGCTATTCCATAGTAGCTAATCCCATCTAATGCAATTAAATCCTCTTAAGCCACCAGTTTATTCCAACAGAATACCTACCTGGCAACCTTCCAACCTCCAGTTGATGCTATCTAGAAACCACCATACTGATCCATAGTTCGTAACTATTTAAAACACCTTGTGGACATAGTTTGGTATATAATCCAATTTTTGATGCTTCATCCATACGTTAGTCCATAGCTTAGTCCATAAAAACCACCACAAAAGTTCACGTGAGCCATATATGATCCATATATCTAGGTTATTCATGGTTATTCATGGGAAAGAAATCACAAGCCATCTGCAAAATCATCATTTTTATGGGTTCTATAAACCATCCCCAAATGGGAATTGTTTGTGGCATTGGGTTTACCTGGGTAGGTTATTCATGCTCATGGTTATTCCATCTGGGTCATATCCATATTCACGGTATTTCCATGTATACATGGTACCATTTATGGGCATTCCTATTTTCAGACACACCCATGATCCATAACAACCACCCAAGAAATCATATGCTCTCTATATTTACTTTATATATATATATAACCAAGGTTATTCATAGGTCATTCCATACTGGGAACCCGGTATCAGTCTTCCCCAAGGCATGGAATACAACTTCGTGGACCTCTCCGAAGCTGCGCTGCGCGACGTGCATCTGCCCGCCTTCAAGGCCTCGCTGGACGCGGGCGCGCTGACGCTCATGAGCGCCTTCAACGACATTGCCGGGGTGCCGGCCACTGGGAACAGGTCACCTTGGTAAAACAATGGGGGTTGCCCTCTGGTAAACTAACGTAGCTATGGAAAATCACCATTTTTGATAGGTAAATCAACTATAAATGGTCCATTTTCCATTGCTAGGTTTAATTACCAGAGGGTAAGTGTGGAAGAAAGGGAGAAACAGTGTGCAAATTGCGGGGAACAAGCGATCCAAGAGAAAAAGGTGACCCTGCCATTCATAGAAGGTTGGAAGTTTCGTTTCTACTCAAGACTGGTTATTTGTTAATTCACTGGAGGTTGAAGTGTAAAAAATGTTGCTTACACCACTGAAAAATGGCTGATCAACAATGAACATGCTGATTCTAGTCATCCAGCATTGCATGGTGGTTTTAAGATTAAAGTATGAAAACAATGCAGAAACAAAACATGTGGATGTAACATTATTTCAACCAGAAATTGAGATTGGAACAGCAACAGAATGTTGATCTCATTAGCCATCAACCATGGGATTTTAAACATCAAACATGTGATTCACCAACAGGACAGGAGGACTACTTATCCCCAAACAATGGGGGTCCATGTTTGACCACCAAGAATTGGGGATCCAGTTGTCAGGACTCCGTTTGGGTAATTTGACCGTCCTGGGGAGGTGTTTGGCTGGGGAAATTGGTGGAGTTCTTTTCTTCGAAGACTCTGAACATTTGAGAATTTTGTGAAAAAAACATCTACAGTTGGTGCATTTTTCTGGTGTAAATCCATGGTTCCCGGAACTTCTAAGGCACAAACATTAACACAGTGGCAGAACGTCAGATATGGAGGATAGATCAAAATCATGATCAAAACCTTTGAAATACATTGAAATACCACATTTGGGTGGATGAAGATGGAGATAATCCGAGTTAGAAATTGGGGGTCCTAGCTGTGGCGATCCAGGTGGCTCATGACTGACATCCTTCGCAAAGAATGGGGTTTCAAAGGCTTCGTAGTCTCGGATGCTTGGAGAACTTCAGTGCTACGCGAATGCATAGCGCCCCAGTTTGGAATCGCGAATTTGGGCGCTTGTACCACCATAAATGACGATTTCTCATGAAATTTAGTGGGTTTTAGGTAGCTATGTTGGTTTTACGTTACCTGGAGGCCTCACCTTGGACAGCTTCCCAAAACGAGGTCCGTTGTTGGGTCTTATGTCAATCCCGATCAATGGTGGTTGTATCATATGCCATATGATATCTTGGGTATCATTTCCCGATATTTCCCGATATGGATTAACAACCCTTGGTTGATGTTGGGAAATCAACTTGACCAACTGCATACAGATTCCAGACTATATCGCCTTGATATCGCATGGTATCCCCATCAGAACTCCAAATTGCACCTATGTTTACATGCTCAAATTCATTGCGTTGGATCAATGCAAGGGGTTTCCCATGATATCCAATTGTATCTCCATGATATCCCATTTATTCATATTTTCCCAGTGTTTCAATCCCCTTACCTGAAATCACATAGCCATTGTAACTATCATTCACTGTACTCAATATCATGGCGAAAGAGCGTTTTTTTTTTGTTTTAAACATCTTTGAGGATGGACCCCCAAGCCATGTTGAAGCCATGCTCCAACTTCAGTTGATGTGTTCGGGTGAAGCCATGGAATAGCTGGTGAATTTTGGACGATTTTCCCAGCGAACGAAACCTCTATTTAGTGCGGGGATTCTCCATGGCTATGTTAAACAACCAGAGGGTAACTATAGTAACTATAGTTGTAATCGCCATAAACCAAATCGTTTACCTAATGAACTAAACCAACTCAGCTCACATAAATCATTTATGATTTATATAATATACTTCCCCGTTTCTCGATTAAATCAAATCCAATTTTTTGCTGCTTAAATTTCCTTGTTGTCGATTGACAAACTCGGGCACCCTGATATTGGCGGTTAACTACAATCCCCGAAACACACATCATATATTATCAGACTGTCTGTTATGTAAAATATAGTCATCTAGAAATAAATAGAATATCAAGTTTTCAATCATATTGACATGTTTGTCAGGATTTTATGAAATGTTCATGTATCTACGCCAGGATGACTGTATGCCTGTAACATATCTACCACAAACCGTAGAATTCATTTTATTTCTGTTCACCAACTTAGCTTTCACAAATCATCTCTAAATCCGATTAAATCCCCATTTTTGTTGGTTCAATCACCATTTTCCTATGGCTTCGTTTGGGGCCCAAGCTTGTGTCATTTACCCATGACAGCCAAGGACTACACCGCCGACGAGGAGCTGATCCACCACGGCTTCGCGGCGGACGGAAAGGACGCGGCGCGCGTGGCGTTCACGGCCGGGGTGGACATGAGCATGCAGAGCGGATTGTGACTTGCCACGTTAATCCTGCGTCAATCCTTACAGCTGAAATCCTGAATGTTGATATATATAGCCATAGCACCAAGCAATTTGATGGCGATGTAATGATGGCATACAATGGAATGTATTGGAATGTATTGGGATATATTGAGATATAGCAGCTGAATATGCTGGGATATCAACCATGAAGAGCGGATTGTGACTCAGCATGGGGAAATCGGTGATTTAACCATCAAACATGGTATATAAATGCGTATAATATGGATATAACATAGAATGGGGATGCAGGGCGGACTTTGACTTGCCGCAGCATGGAGACATGGGGATGATCAACAACCATAATATGCCTAAAATATGATTGAATGTACAAATCAAGATGGTGATTTAAGCAACAAAAATGGGATGGAACCAACAATGATTATTGGGATGGGTGACTCAGATTCCCATCATATGGATTCAGAAATTCGGTTATTATGAGATGGATAATGATATTGGATATCTATGGATATCTGGAAAATCAAACAAAGGATTCGCCAAGTCTTCAAAAACTGTAAAGAATCACAGTTGATCCACCATAGTCTGGGACAAGCCAGGACTCTCCCTGGCCCCGAGCCGAGGTACGTCGAACATCTTCCTGAGTTGGTGTCCAAGGGTCAAGTCTCCATGGAAGAAGTGGATGAAGGACGCTACCCATTTTTTGACCGGAGGAGATTGGAAACCTGCGATGATTTTGGAAAAACCTGATTCAGAACTTGGGGAGCAACTCTGTAATTAAAAGATATTCAAAGTACTAAAGATGCGAAGTTGTATCGAATAGATTCAGTAGCTGTCACCAGGCTTTTGACTGCAAAGTATTGTGGTAAACCCATTGCCATTTGCACCATCCCAGTAACTAAGGAGTTGGGGGTCATGTTCGTCATTTGCTATCCCAAATAATGGTATACCCAATTGAATATATATGAACCTTTTTTGGGCATGGGTTTTATGATTGGGTTCGTCACATTATTTCATTCTTGAGGGAAAGGATTATTGACAACCCAACAATATATATATATATATCATGGACACGTGGAGATTAAACTAGCAGAATGAAGGACATCCTGGGTTGCTTGTAATTAGCAGAAATCCCTAGATAATGTGTTGTTTTCAGGGTTGCAGTGTAGGGAACTGTTTCTTTTTTAGATATTATACATTCTTCATATGGTACACACTCTGAACGGAGAAGCACCCTCAGTCTCGTGGTCAGTGCGGAGAAGCTTGGAACTGGAACCTCCAACTGCAACCTCCAATAGGACATCATTTTTTCAAAAGCCCTTTCCCATTTCAAAAGCCCTTGAATTCAGGGGATGCAAAAGTTGATTCTGGATCGAAACTTTGGCTGTACATCAGTCGTGTCCGCCGTCTCGCAGTAGTGTAAATGACCTACGTCGTCTGGTTCAGTCCGCAATTGTTTGATATTTTTTGTTGGTTTTTATGGAGGTATTCACCGATAGAATTCGGATGCATTGATGCACAGATCAAATATGGCAATGTTCAATATTGGATTTTGAAAAGGTGCGATTGTATTTGACATGTAACCCCAGAAATGGGTTTTGGATCAAGTTTTGCCTACTGGGTTTGGCATGTTTTGACTTTCATACGTGGGTTCCATATTAAGATTTAAGGGGTCTATACCCTCTGGTAATCAAATACATGGCTTGCTGGAAAGTCCACCAGCTAGAGTTCGATGATTTCGCCCAGCGAGTTAAACCTCTATGGCTACTTCGGGATTTCATGGCATCCTTTGATGACACCGGAGGGTATGATGTATCCAAGAAGGACAAGATCGCAGGTATATGGTATTTGGAGGATCATCTTACTTAGTATTACTAGTGAGCATTGAACCATAGTAAGTGGTTAACAACCCGAGTTCGTAGGTCCCGCAAGTGGGGTCATCCCATATAAATGGTTACAACTATATCGTTAACAACCAGTTACCAAGTGGGATGATCCTCCAAGTAACCGCCCGGAACCAGGAGTTCGAAGGATCTTGCGGGTGAAGAGAGCCATAGGCCGAGCCTATAGCCGACCGGTCGAGCAGCTGCTGATTGGTGACCTTCAATGGTGATTACCCTCTGGTAATTTAACAGTTTGATGTTGAAAATGGCCATAGAAATAGTGGATTTTCCCATTAAAAACGGTGATTTCCCATAGTTATGTAAACGTTTACCAGAGGGTATACTACCTGGTTCAATAGGAATTATATGGGATTGTGAAAGAGACAGCCACGATGGGCATATTTACCAGCAACCAGCATGATGGGATAGGATAGGTCCATTTTCAATGTTGATGTCACCAAGAAAACTGGGATTTTCAATGGATTTCAGCATCTAATATGGTGATTGAACTATCAAAAATAGCGGTGTAATGGATATATTGTGGCATATCATGGGGAATCATCTGAGTAAATTACATCGACTTCACTCTGACCTTCTTGTTCAGTCAGGTTTGTTCAAAATCCTGCTGTTCTGTTTGAAGGCCTTGAACGCCATGAATACTTGATTCAACGCTCTACTGCATCCAGTCACTTCTTAGTTGCAGCAAATACCGCAATAATCCATATTGTGTTGAACACCGAAATAAATACATGGTTTATTGAATGCCCCATATTTCAAGGTTACATGATTCGATCTTGTTTTTGTTGACCTTTACCTTTGCCAGGCTTGTTCGAGAATCCCTACAAGTGTTTGGACCTTGAACGCGAGAAGAGCTTGAAGAAGCTGACACTGGAGCATGATGACTTGGCACCCTGGTGTTTTGGTGTGTGTCAACACTGCGTTATGATACATTTTGGGATGGGTCATGCAGATGAGACCATTGAATAGAAGGTGTTTCAGTCCAGCTATACAGTACCAGCTATTTTGATATGAACAGAAGAGTAGCCGTGTGAACTGAGCCACAAGGGGCAAGTCCCAGAAATATGAAACTTGACATTTCTCAGGACATAGCCCAAAACTTCTGTTTTTGGCATGCTGCCACATCGAAAATCAGACCTTAGGGCCAGGGGATCATGCTAGGAATCCCCAGAAGAATGTTGTATTTTTAGCACCTCTACCAGGGAATTTGTAGTTGATTTTGCTTGTTGGTGGTTTGAACATGTTTCAAACATATGTTTTGTCTATTTGACATGGTACAATGGTACAGTGATCTTCAATGGACTCTTCAGGTCAGTTGGGACATGTTGGCAGTGAGAACAAACTAGTGACTGGGTGATTTCACCCCGTGGTTTGCTAACAACTCTCCTGTAAACTATGGGTTCGTTGTGGAAACCCACAATGTGTAGATCATTTTCCTAGGTAAACCATTGGTGTTCCACATCTATGCTAGTTTACCCCAGGGTAAGATGTCTTTTGACCCCAACCATCCAAGAATTTTCTCCTCCACAGCACGCTATGAACTGAGGCACGGGACGCTGCTAGGCGTTCCATGGTGTTGCTGAAGAACGATGGAGACGTGTTGCCTCTGAAGAAGTCAGGCAGGGTCAGTCATGGAGGTTTACTAGTGATATTGACCAGTGTTCAAAACCACTGTTGGTTGATGAGTGCAGGGGATTGTACTGATCAACCAATATAATGGGGATTATCCTTCACCACGGGATAGTTTATCAAAACCCATTTCTGGCAAGTATGGGGGGTGGTCTGTTGTTGGGTTTACCGGTTTACCAAATTATATAGTAAACAAAACAACATTTTGCCGTTTCCGTACATTTTTTTGTTATTATATGAAGGTTTCCTCGAATGATGGGGCCGGGGGGTATCCAGAAAGCATCCTAAATTAGAGCATTTTTGCAGTGAAACCCATGGTTTTGGGGATCCCCCATTTTAAGAACCCCCCTAGTAAGATCGAATAAGTGAATCTTGGGATTTCATGGCACACAATGCAAACATCGAGCCACACAAGTAGAACGTCATCCGCAAAGAAACTCCAGGCTGGCCAGGTGCACCTGTTGATACCAAGATATGTATATTCCCAAGATCGCGTGTACCTTCAACCCATGGGTTTCGATACAGAATTTTGTCGAACATTTTGGATGACTTGAGGTACCTGTATTTATTTTAGGAAACACTCATATACGGTCAATGGTAAACCCAATCAACCTACCATTTGGGGATGGTTTAGACAACCCATAAAAATGGTGATTTTGGGGATGGTTTAAAAATTAGGTTTACCATTTATTAGGTTTACCACATTTCTTTATTGGCTTTACCACTCTGCACTGCTGGCATTCGGTGTATCCTGGCAGGTCAAAAGATCGCGCTGATCGGACCTTTCGCTGCAGGTCAAGAGAATCTTCAGGCGCTGCGGATGGAGACGGTGGGACGACCGTTGGGAACTTGGTTTGCGGAGGTGAATGTGGGTGATAAACATCCCATGCATTTCAGGATGGCAGGTTTGACACCTTTTTTTGGATGTTGAACTCCCCTCTTTTTGGGGATGGAAGCTTAATGAGGGTCATTTTTTGTTGCAGGTGGTTATGACAAGGCTACAGGTTCAGTCCCAGCACAGGTATGGTCAGTCTTGGAGCAGTGGGATGAATCACCTGTTTCCCCGCCATAGCTTAAAACACCATTCAGTGGGGCCTATAATCGATATCCACAAGCATCTGGTCACCAGTGACCAACCAAGAATGAGGGTCATGGTCGTGAACGCCCCAAGAATCGCGCATGGTCTGTTTGCGGACCTTGGAACGGTGGATACACAACAACATACAGCCTTTTTCCATGGTTCTGTAAGTTGGACAAATTCAGTGAGCCATTGCCTTTGGGTTCCAATTTCGCCAAGTTGAGCAAGAGCATTCATGCCCATAGAACTGATCTCGATTGTGATGCGTTCATGCGCTATATTCTTCACGACTAGTCACTGGTCACTACTTGGAGGGTCATCCCGCATAGTAAGTGGTGAGCAACTGGGGTCAGACAGAACCCACTTATAAATGGGATAACCCCAGGAACCGGGGACCTGTCAGCCATGGTTATCAATCGCTTACGATTGGTGGGATGGTCCTCCAAGTAGCAGCAGAAAGAAGTCCTTTTGGACTCTCGGCCCATCATTGGATTGGACTAAGGGAACATTTACAGGAACCCCCCAGAATTATTTCATAGGAAAAGCCGAAAAACCATGGTTTCCTGTAGATTTTTGTCTAATGGAATCTTCCAGTCTTTGGGGGGGTGGTACCCTCTGCCGTGAACGGTGACAGGGATGCTGGACCGTCTACGGTGACAAGGCCCGTGCGGTGCCGGTGGATGTGGGGCTGAAGCAGGCGATGAAAACACCAGAGCAGGAGCGGCGCGGAAATTGGGGGTTGGGGGTTTGGTGGGGCCAAGGTATGTGTATATGGGTGTGTCTGGAAATGGGGTATACCATCAATTACAGCCCTTTAATAGGAAGAATTGTGATTAACCATTGGGTTTAGGGGTACACTATTTTCAGACTTTTCAGACACACCCATATAGTATAACATATTGCATATTTATTATACTTGATGAATATTCATTGGTACAATTATATAAGCAGCTAAGAATGGGGATTCAACCGACAAGACTGGTTGATAGTTTGAATATGTTTGAAGTATCAAGAGTTGATAATATCTTCAAGATATATTTCGTCTGAATTCTGAGGATATGCCTGGTTGGTGGTTTCCTATATGGGATGATCCGAGTTGACTTTTCAAAAGGTTTGGGGTGGCTGAAGACACCAAGGAGGTTCACAACGCGTTTTGCGTTCTACTTTTGTTGAAATTAGTCAGTTGGCATTGGTGGTTTGATGTTTTTCCTTTCGATCCTTACTTGAGATGATCAAGCAGCAGCTATTAACTTTTTGGGATAGCTTGACACCACCAAGCATGAAGCACCATGACCATATGGTTTGTCTGAAAATAGAGTACCCCATTCCATCCCATGGGTTATCCTGGTTTATCGATATTTTTTCATATGAAATGGCTAGACACATCCAAATTCGCAGGTGAAACCGATGGGGACATGGAAATTTCAGTGATTGGTCTAAGCGCCAGGGGAAAGAAATAGACATCTCAGTGGAAACTATGGAAACTCAACATCTATACCAGGTAAAGCATCTACAAATGGACCATCATGTTGAAGCATTGAAATGGCTTTGCACGCCCTGTGTTGAGGACATGATTGACATTCCATGGGGATCCACTGGGGTGGGTTCCAGACCCAAAATGCTATTACCGGGCCTGAGGATAGCAACTCCAGCTAAAATTTCAGGAGATATTTCAGAGATACAGTGATGACAACCACATCACGAACCATTCAGCGCATAGTCATATTAAACATCTTATGTAATGCTGAAGACCTTTCAGATATACAGTATATTCTTATACTTCTGTCCAACGTCTTAAAATGGGATGCTGATTTTTTTGGGTGTCTTTTATTTCAAGTTTCTTTTTTTTTAACAAACCACCCGCCAGTTGTAGAAACCCTTGGTTCATCGCAGGATTTGGAGGTGGTGAAAGGCTGCGACATCGAAACTGCCACGGCGAGTGGCATCGAAGAAGCTGTCGTGGCTGCGAAAAGAAGCTGGGCGTTTTCGCCGCGTCTCACCGTGGATGGGATAGTGAGGAGGGTAGTAGGAACGACGGGAAGAACTAGAAAACTAGAGATGGGAATAGTTTGGATAGGAGTAGACTTACTGGTGCTTAGTAGGGAATGGGGGAATGACCTATAATAACCATTAATAATGATCCCATTCCCCCATTCCCTACTAAGCACCAGTAAGTAGACTTGCAAAGGTTTGGATAGACTGATGAGTTCTGGAATGGGCGTTTAGGTTTCGGATTTGGAATCATCATTTGCCCAGATGGGATATCATTGAACACGAGACCGCAGCGACAGTTGGTGAAAGGTTTGGTGAACGTTCTGGTTGCTCTAGGCTTGGTTGATCAATTTGATTTGGTTCCAGTACTGGGTTATTTTTCTGATGAATTTTAAGGTTGTCCGTATTTTCCTTTCAATGTTCCGTTCCTCCTTGGAAAAGACTGGAACCGGGTGCCACTCAGCCTACAATTCCACTAGTTACTCGTCATTTTCCTAGTATTGAACTTCCAGAAATTGGGGCATCGTTACACCATTTTCAGACACACCTACATTGTTGGTTGACCCAATTGTAGATGGGATAATCCCCACTTTGCATAGAACAATATAATTATATCAATAATATATAACATACAGTAACATACATAACATGTATAAATACCCCCAGGCCGGGGGTGCCGCCCAAAGGTTTATCATGTGACCAACTCTTTAGGTTTTATTTAGGGTTTGTTTAGGGTTTATTTAGGGTTTGTTTAGGGTTTGCTTGGGGTTTGTTTAGGGTTTGTTTAGCGTTTAGTTAGGGTTTCATTTAGGGTTGTTTATGGTTTTTACCACGTCCCCGGATGTATGTTGATGATGATGTTGATGTTGATGATGTTGATGCTAATGATGTTGATGATGTTGATGTTGTTGATGATGATGCTGCTGCTGATGATGATGATGATGTTGATGAAATGAGGAGAAATGAGGGAGTAAATTTTCGTCATCCATTTGCCCAAATGGACGACACGGAGAATCTCACAAAACATTGGCCCTGCGCAGTCAAAACGCACTTTCCCNCATTTGCCCAAATGGACGACACGGAGAATCTCACAAAACATTGGCCCTGCGCAGTCAAAACGCACTTTCCCGGGCAGCACATCCGTCCTGGCCGTATAAATACTATGATATATATTATATATAATTATATAATATATATATATATATACACATTGTATATCATTATATATATATACCTTATGCTTCCATAACCGTAAAAAAAATACATGAAAAAACATTAGGTTTGATAACATGAACAATGCCAAACCGAGGTTTGGAATCAAAACCCTGGGTTTCAACAAAATCATGGGTGTATGATGACATATATGATGAAATATGATGACATATAAAGTATATAACATAATTTATGCCTTACTATCCTGAGTATATGATCTTTTAAACAAATATATGCACGCATTACGGTGTTCCCATACTTTTGCTCAATTCCGACATGTGCATGATAGTTTCTTGTTTTTTTCGAAATCCTTATCCGAAAAGCTGGGTGTGACTTCAAACCCGTGGCAAACCCGTGATTTGTGTAACGAAATACTGTGTTTTCAGATCAAAACCCAGGGTTTGAGACTGGAAACCCTGGGTTTAAGCAAAACCCAGGGTTTATCCAAACCCGTGGCAAACCCGTGATTTACCCGTGGCAACCCGTGATAATAATCATGGGTTTGGGCCCTTCAGAACCACCAAAAAAATGATTGCTTTTTCAGGTTGTTTTCATCATTTTTTGGCCACTAGTTTGGACCAGTTGTGATTTCTTTCGAGATGGAACATTCTTACGGTGAATGTCTCGACAATTTGTAATTTGGAAATGACATCCATACTTGAGATGGAAAATTAGACATCAACGGTCGACCGTGGAATTGGTGATTTTGGGAAACCCTGGGTTTCATTCTGGAACCTTGGGTTTGGAGCTGCAACCGTGAAATTTCATCGTTTCGGAAGGTCAAGGTATATATATATATATAATTATATATATATATATATTCTGTATTATATATGGACGTACATTTTATATCCACCACTTCCGATCTCCTGGCATTCCGGCCGCATCCCAGGAGCCGACGTGGTGCTGCTGGCACTGGGTGAGCCCGAAGACTTCTCGGGCGAGTCGCAGAGTCGGACGCAGATCGTGGTACCTGCGGCGCAGCAGCACCTGGCCGAGGCTGTGGCGGCCACTGGAAAACCCACCGTGGTGCTGCTGAGAACAGGAGTGGACCGGGGCTGAAATGGGGTGTATCTGGGGGTTAAATGTGTTTTAAACCAACGCTTGGCGATTTGTTTCTGCGGATATAGGCAGGTTGATGGGATTTGTACATGCACAAGCGAAAAATAAGGAAATTGTCGACAAGAGTGTTTCTTTGAGCAATGAAGCTGACTTGTTTCGCAACAAAACTATACAAAACTTGGGATTTGACTTTAGAAACAAAGTGAGGATTATCATACCAACAGAACTGCGGATATCTAGGGATTGCACCAACATTTTTTTTTCCGACTGTTCAAGTGGTGCTTTGGCCACCCAATGTTGAGAGATGCCCCTACAATGACAAGCTATAAGAGCAATTTTTTAAACACATGTTGATGGGGAGAATTTACTACGCCAATCCAAGTCTGTCGACGGAGTTGATTGGGATTGTGCAACTCCATTTATAGGACTAAGGCCGGTGGTTAGATTTGAATGAACATGTCAGGTTCTTGTTTTTTTTTTTTACAGGGGTCTTAAATTTTCACACATCCCAATTTGGACATATGTTGATACCATTTTTTGAAGGCTCATTTTGGCCATCCACATCCCTACAGCCATTCTTTAAAAAATGCCACACGCACACAAATTTTCTTGGAAGGAGGGGGAGGTAAAAGAAATGCAAATTGCGTTTTGGGCGGCCCCGCTTTACTGGGTAATCTGAGTTGGGTAATTGGTTTAATACTTTATTTGCAGTGAAAGGACATATTTACTAGTATTTAAAATAACTATATGTTTTTTCTTGTAGGGTATCAAAGATTATTGGCCATGGTCTTGCTCCCCCAAAATGGTTGGCTATAGAATCATCAAACCTTAGGAAGAATATGAGTCTAACATGTTTTAACATGTTTTAACCATGAAACAGTCTCAGCAAATTAAATGATAAATCAGAGATGGCCTCGTTATGAAGCAACTTACCTCCACCTTCCTCTAAGACTGTCCAACATCAGGACGCGCCTTGGCTGTGAGTGGCGCGGTCAAGAACGCGCAGGGTCTTCTGGTCACGTGGTTCCTGGGGACGCAGACGGGAACGGCTGTGGCGGATGTGGTCTTTGGTGACTACAACCCTTCAGGTGCCAAAGGGGCAAAAGTGGAGATCAAAGCCGCACAGAATGAGGAGTTTTATGATGGAAAGGGTGGGGAAAATGTGGATTTAGCAAACAAATATATATGGGTATGGGGATAATAGTTGAGTCAATTGCTGAGTTTGCTGCAAAATGAGAGGACTCGATGACTGCCTTATGGCGTTGAACTAGTTTTTTCTCCTTCCTTTGAAATGGAATGATGGTCCCAGTATGTCGCAGTCAACTCATGCTTTGTCAGGATGGATGTCGGTTTTGGAGTAGAATCTGTGGGAAAAACTGTGCGAATTGACACACGTTTCATACAGGGTATTCATGCTCCAGTTGTGTGCGGAATCCCAAATCCAATGTTGGTGAGTTCTTCATCTGTTTAAATGTGCCCAGATTGCGCACTTGTTGCAAGTGCAAGTTCAAACAGCTTGGGACATGGGGAGTGCGTGTCAAAAATCTGATCTATTTGGTCATTTAAGCAAGTCCCTGTAAAATATATCCATAGTAACTATCAGGCCCCATGTGCAGGTTTCCTACAATGGGGGACCCCAAAATGAGTGCTCTCTAATGGAAATTTTCCCCAAACAAAAATGGTTGATTTGGGGTACCCATATTCTACAAGGTGGTGTTTCCCCCGGTACAAGTTGCTTTATAAACCCCATTAACACATATGAACACTATAGTTGTATCCTCCCTAAACCATAGCAAGATATAAGTCAACTTAGCTATCTAGGGGGTCTCACCTTATAGGAAACCTCCAGATCCCCCATCATTTACCCCCACAGCCAGGTCGGCTGCCGGTCAGCTTCCCTGCGGATTCGGGGCAGCAGCCCCTCTTTTACAACGCGCCGCGCACGGGACGACCACAGGGCAACGGCCCAAGGACCTTTAAGGCGACATGGAGAGAGGCGAGCTGGGGCTGAGAATCGCCTGGTTGATTGGTAACAGGAAGTTATACTACCTGGCTTACTGGGAATGATGAACCAAGTCATAGTAGGGAAACGGTTTTCAACCAACTAGTCTAGTGAGATGGGATATATATATATATAATTATATACAGTATATATATACATATGGGTATTTTGAATGGTTCATGTGGTGCTTCGATGGTTGAAATTTCAGACACCCTGGTGACCCTGGTGGTTGATGAAATTGGAAATTAACAAACCAGCGCAAGCCATCGAGGGCTAGTTCCCCAAGAGTTTGGGTCATGCTTCAAGTTTTTGAAGTCTTTCGACGGAGGTTTCTCGGCATTTCTGACCTAATCACCGACTACACCCGTTGTATCTGTTGGGCACCAGGTGAGAAGATACAACTGGCTGTCACACATTTTTTTTCGGGTGCAGTGTTTCACCAGCAGCTTGCTATGTACCAGTGTCAGGAACATCATGTTACATGGAACCTTGCAACAGAGGAATTCCAAGCAATTGCTACAACTTTACAAACCGTACTACTGTACCCTCTGGTAAACTAACATAACTATGGAACATCAACATTTTGAATGGGAAAATCCACTATTTCTATGGCAATTTTCCATAGCTATGTTAGTTTACCAGAGGGTACTTGTTGAGGGTTTCTGAACTAGCATCAATTAGCTACTTCTCCGGGCGAATCGAAGACTTGTTGCTCACGGAAACTCACATTGGTTGCTTTGAATTACGTAGAGATGTATCACCTCACTACAAGTTGGCCGTGCTGCCACTCATCCTAGGATCAGTCTGAAATGACATTTTGATACATTTTGCACGACCGGACTATTTAGCCCACATCCTTTGTGAGCCTTTGTCAGCGTTCAAGTCTTCTGTTCAAACCCCAACAGTTATATGTGATGGGGCTGATAGGGACTGCCAAAAAGACAGACAAGTGATCAACTTGGGCCATTTTCAGTCCCGCGGGACTGACATTTGATCCATACAATGTGGGGCTCCCATCAAACTATCGGTATATCTGCTGCACACCATAGTTGAGCTAGTTACAAAGCAAGTTAGCGAACTATGGGGTCTCACACTGTACTTATATATATTTCGGCATCTATTTTTTCTGACCATTCAAAAAACCAACCAACATCGGGTGGCCGAAGTGCCGTTGTTGACAGGTGCCAAGTAAGGCCTTGTTCCCCTTCGGATTTGGTCTCAGTGCCTAGGCAGGGTCCATGTCCCAGAACATTTGGCACTGGTTGGTTGATGAAAGCTGGGTCAATGACTTGGTCAACCGTCAAACATGGTGGTTGATTTGGAAAATTCGGGATTAAATAGGATTAATTACATAGGATTCAATAAGAAACAACTCGGTAAATATTTGGGTAAACCGACTAGATGGGTAGTTTCACATGTTGTTTTTTGCAATAGGCGGGATATATATATATACAACACAGCTAACAGTTCTTGTTTTTTGATTTTTTTCAGGGTACAGATTCTGATTAGCATGGCATGGATTAGTTATAAACAGGAAATTGCAGTTTATACCACCCAATGAACAAGCTATCAACCATTATCAACCATAGTTAGCCAAATTAGCTTAAAACTAAAAGTCAATTCTACGGGTTGTAGTAGGTAAATCACACAAAGTTGACGGGGTTTATAAACCAACTTATAACCGTGGGCATCGCCTTGTACACTTGCTGCATATCATGATGTCCTCAGCTGACAAACCATTCGCGGATATCACGGCAATTTACCCTCCGGTAACCAAAGGTGGCTATGGGAAATCCCCGAACTGAAAGCAGCTAATAATATGAAGGATCCGCCAGCAATACTGAGAAGGACTTAATCTTTGCCTTTTTCGTTGATGTTTACTTTTGAACATTGCAGAGATTTTGGACACTATGAAAGTCTTTGCATGTCACTCCTCACTGCTACTCCAAAAATAGCCATCACATGTCATCACCATGAGTGGGCACACCTATCCGTTTCGTCAAAATTCACAGGCGCTCACCCATCATTTACCAATTTGCATGCATTATCTGCAGTTGTTTTTCGCCATCCTTATATCAATCCCCACCCTAAAAGTGAACTTAAGGATTCGCTGTTGTTAAAACCCCCATGTCACATTCGACATGTGTTGTCCCTATGAACTGACGGGGTATGACTCACTTGCAAACTAATGATACACTTCCCAGATCATCCCAGCATGGTGCGGCGGCTGCGGAATTCCGGGACTCCAACTGGTTTGTTCCTCACTTCTACAATCAGTTGCATGGTCCCTGAATTGGGATGACACAGATGATATGGTTCTATTTGGTACAATCATAATGTACGCCATCGCCATCCCAATCATCCATGTACTATGACTCAGCATCTGGATGGTACAATGGTATGGCTTTAGCGCCCAAGTTTGGGTTGTCTGAAAGCGACATTTTTGCCATGTGAAATCCACGACTTTTGCAAGTGCATCGTTTGAGGCTAAGCCAATGTTTTAAACATGTTTGGTTCAATTCCCATTTTGACCCTTGTTGAGTTGTTTAATTTTGTTTACATCCCTCTTTGATCCTATTCGTATCTATTTGGTGCTGCTTATATCACGGTTTTTTTCTTTTTTCAATCCGAGGTTACACATCTTTCTCCTTCAGCAGTCCAACTTTAAGCTCCAGCACATTGCCCTGGGATGGCACCTTGAAGGCTTCCGTGCAGGCGCTATGTCTTTGGCCAGCGATGTTGATCATCTTCTGGAGCCTTTTCCTGGAAAAACATCTCGAGTTTGTGTGCTATATTTAGTCCCGTTGGTTGCCAATATAAGGAATGTTGAGAGATTCCACCACGTGTGCATGTTAAATCATCCCAAATCCATCAAAACACTGTGAACACCATTATGTTTTGATGGGTTGTTGGACAAAAAACATATCACTCCCCCACGTCCACCCTCCTGTTTTGTTGGGTGGTGGTCGAGCCGTAGTACGCTTTTCAGCGCAGGTGAAGAACACTGGTATCTTGGCAGTGATGACCAGACTGGGAGACCAAACTCTTTGGTGATTTTGAAGATGAGATATTTTACATCCCGAAAATTGCCATGATTTTGGGGTTGGGCGAAGTGGCCAGGATGGCTAGTGATATAAATGCTTAGTAAATCTAGGAAGTAAAGATAAAATAAGTTGAAGCTCACCCGGGGTTGACACAAAAAATGTCCCATGTCCAACAAGGCGCGCAGTTCACATCGCACTCCCATCCCAAGGCGCCTGTGCGGGGGAAGAAGTGGTGCAGCTTTACGTCCATGATGTGGTGGCGTCCAGAGTGCGTCCCGTGCGTGAGCTCAAAGGCTTTCACAAGGCGGGCGAAGTGAGCCATAACGCATTTGTTCATGGGCTAACATAGGGGATTATACTACCTGGACCTACTTGATTGGGGATTGTTAGAACCCACAGAAGGAATATTCACTAGCCAACGAGTTAATGGGATGGGATAGGAGTATTCTTCATGGCTCAAATTGGCTTCCCGGCTGGGAGTTTGGCACCAAGAGACCGGTAAGAATGGAGGCGGTGAACCCAGGATGAATAGAATCACAATAAACACGTCCTCGGGTTTGTTTCTAGTTGGGTTTGTGGATATTAGAATATGATAATATATATATATACACATATGAATAGTATATATTATGTATATTCATACTTGGAATTATCATGATTATCACTATCTTGGCGACTACTAATTATCAAACCGGTTGTTTTCTAGTTTAATAATCTTTAAGTGCCATGACAGGGGCTGAAGCTGGGTGATTGTGGTGAACCACTAGCACTTGCAATTGAGAATTTATTTTGTAGTAAGCAAGGATGTACGCGCCTCATAAAAGTGTGAGTTGAGGAGGAGGTCTTTAAGTCGCATTCCAGACATTGGGAGCATTTTTTTGTTTTTAGTTGGGTCCTCATTTTTTGGGACCCTTCCTCGAGAATCAGTTTTCGAATAGACCTTGTTCGTGTATAGATAAGTGAGGCACATCCAATGTCGATACCTCCAAACGACCCCAAAAAACATGTTCAAAAGAATAGAGTGACCACTGAAACCACTTTCCCGCAGTATACTGGCCTGAAGGATGCATGCTTAACCGTCTGCACAGATGTGAGGAGTTTGGTCAATACTGACTACCCTCTGGCAACTTGACAGTGTGCTTTTGGTAGGTAAATCAGCTGTAGATCATCCATTTTGCCATAGCAATCTGCTGAATTACCAGGGGCTAAATCCAATATTTGGTTCAAGATCTTAGCATATACCAGTCATGTTCACCCACTTGAGATGGAGGTCATGGACTTGGTGAAACAGTGGGTGTTTCCATATGTTTCCAGATGTTGGTTGAAAGCGGATGCCGCTTGCATTTTGCACTGCGGCACTGCGGTGCCTTCCTTGTCGCCAGATTCTACTTCAACCTGGAGACACTCGAGAGGTTTCGTTTGAGCTCAAGAGGCGATGCAGCATGATGCAGCCAGCAGTTCCAGCTCTACTGGTTGGCTTCAATGTGATATTTCGGGGATGCTCCAATGAATTTCAATGGGATATTCCAGTGATATGTTCAATGTGACAATTTGAAAGCTCAATGAGTAAACAAATTATCATTTCCCAACCTTTGCTGCTGGATTTCCCACACGTTTGCTGTTTGAAACCCAAGGAAGTCCAGACAAATTTTGCTTACTCTCTTGTTATTTAACATAGCTATGGCAAAAACATGGTTCACTTACAGATTATAAACATGATGATTCACCTATGACAAATGAGGATTTTCCAGTTCGCTACAGTAACTGTTAATTCCCCCAGATTTTTAAATGAAACGTGATGATTTTCCAGTTCGCCCAAGGATCCCAAGGATCCCAAGGATCCCAGTTTTCAATCATGGGTCAACCTTTGTTAGATACTTACTTTTCCACTTTCATCTTTGGCTATTGTAAAATTCGTCCTATATCCAGCTAAAAAAAATCGATTGATTCACATAGATTCACATAGATTCACATAGATTCACATAGATTCACATAGATTCACATAGATTCACATAGATTCACATAGATTCACATAGATTCACCATTTCTTCCCCAGTTTTCCAGGTCTGATCTCAGTTTCCACGGCTCCGATGGTCGCCTTATAGCGGAGCCGGGGGACTTTCACCTGTGGATCTCACAATCCTCGGTGCGGGGCCAAGGGAAAGGACCCGGAGGGGAGCAAAAGTAGGGGAAGAAAACCAACTATCAGTGGATCAGTGGGGTTATTCATGGGATATAATGGGATGTAACCAGCAAGATTAATTAATTAATTATATAATTATATAATATATATATATATAATAGTATGACTTTATGAAGACAAGAATGTATCCATGAAGTCATGATACAGAGGTACACTGCTATGATGGAATATGAGTCACAAGTCTGCTGGGTTTGTCTGAAAAAATGGTATATAACCATGGATGCAAGGAGGATATTTAATCACATTGAAGGAAACAAACGGGAATATTGATGGGATATATCATATAATATCATGTATATATATATATATATTTAACTATGATTTATAAATTTATAATATACAATTTAATCACCAATGTGTAATATCATTTCCACACAGGATTGGGCCTTTTTTTCGGGTGCCAGGTCTGGGACAAAACTCTGTTTGGTGGCTTGGAAAGCTGATGTTTGAAATTCGATGGGTCAAGAGTCTTCATGCAATCGAAGCAAACTGGCTTCAAAGATCTTCTAAGCAATGATAAGAAGTTTCAGCAGATGAATTCAAAACAAGCGTGTCCTTCAAGCTGTTTGGATGCCCGAAACCACTGGCTGACCTTCCAAGGGGAAATCAATGGACTCGTTGAACTTTGCAGAAACTTCAAGGGACTCAAGGGGGTCGATTCAAAGGCCATGTGTTGTTGGTTATATTCAAGATTTTGGCTGGTTAATTTCCCATTGTTTGCTAATGGTTGCCGCTTACATCTCCACTATATCACCAACAATATGTATACTGTATATATATAGACCCTTCACTTGCGCCCCTTTTGCGGAGAACCTTTCTCATAAGCTCTAGTCTGGTCTTCGCAGCTGCTACTCTCAGTGAAACCAAATC
>BGPT01000313.1:112854-154555 GCA_003297045.1 Symbiodinium sp. clade C Y103 | reverse complement strand
ACTTCTCTGTGTGTTCTGCCAAGAGATAAAGAAGATAGCCAAGGCTGCTAGCTAGCACTCAGAATGAACTCGCAAGGTCAGTAGAGACAAAATGCTCCCGCCGAAGATGATGTGTGGGATCGGGCGGTTGTGGGAGTACTTGAGCATCGACGGCGACAAACAAGGCCTTAGTGAGCAGTCTTCATGTGCAACGCACTCACAGACCCTTCACTTGCGCCCCTTTTGCGGAGAACCTTTCTCATAAGCTCTAGTCTGGTCTTCGCAGCTGCTACTCTCAGTGAAACCAAATCCCTCAGCNGACCCTTCACTTGCGCCCCTTTTGCGGAGAACCTTTCTCATAAGCTCTAGTCTGGTCTTCGCAGCTGCTACTCTCAGTGAAACCAAATCCCTCAGCACCTCTGCTCATGGATCACCACTCAGGCCTGCCCACTAGCCTATCATACTTTCCTTTGGGAACTTTCTGGCCAACGCCTCTCTAGCAAATTCCGGGCGCTAATAATGCCTCCTCAACTCTCCTCAAATAAAACTTCTCTGTGTGTTCTGCCAAGAGATAAAGAAGATAGCCAAGGCTGCTAGCTAGCACTCAGAATGAACTCGCAAGGTCAGTAGAGACAAAATGCTCCCNACTTCTCTGTGTGTTCTGCCAAGAGATAAAGAAGATAGCCAAGGCTGCTAGCTAGCACTCAGAATGAACTCGCAAGGTCAGTAGAGACAAAATGCTCCCAAATCATGATGTGCCCAAAACATCCAATGTTATCATATTTGCAAAGTATGGAGGAAGTGACGGCGCATGTGGTAGGGACAAGTGAGGCAAAATGCAAGGGTTTTGCACAGTTTCCTGGGATAAGATTGAGCTACTTCTGTCCAAGGAGTACCAGTGCGGCCACAGGTGCCCGTCAGCAAAAAATGCTTTCGGCCGGAGCGACTGCACAGGCCACCAGTTCCGCAGCATTGGGCCTGGGCGAGGCGCGCGGTGTCAAGAGTGTCCAGATTGCCAACCAAAAAAGAGGCGGGCTTTTTCCACGGTGTTCCAAACTGGCAGAAATCTGCATGGATCATGTGAACAAGTGGATGACTGAACAGGTGGCGCATGCCAGGCAAATTCCAACATTTAGAGGACCTGGGGTTCTCTAGGATAAACGGAACTTTGTATTGAAGAAGCAAATGCAGCAGCTGTATGCAAAATCGGAATATTTTGTTGCCATCTTGTACCTTTTGGTATTCTGCTTCGCTCAGGAAAGCTTTGGGAATGCCCCAAGGATAGTTTCGGGTCCGGATCACCTTTGTGCGATCACGGGCCGCGCTGAACGAAGTGTTGGCAGGTGCGAGCATGACAGCTAAAACAGCTCCTCTTTTGACCTCTGAAAAAATACGCTTTTGGACTTTGATGTGAGTGAGATCGTGTTGGGGGCCAAACCTGAGATCCCATTGCTTGGATGAAAACCCTAAATCTGCACTCGCTCGGGCCACACCTCCTTCACCCGAGAAAAGATCCATCACGTATCCACTCACTCCGATTTTGGGGCGGCGAAGACGGGCGCCGGTTTTTGACCGAGGAGGATTGCCCCAAGGTCTTCCTCGCATTGCTGGCAATGAACTTTCAGGCTTGCGGGGAGAGCATCCCATGTTGCCGCCAGCCTGGCACTCTTTTCGTAACGGGCTGTGCTCTTCTGGGATCGCCAATGACCCCGCTTCTGCACATCCATGGCATCTCTGTATCTCCTTGCACGGTCTATGCTGGGACCACTGTGGCGTGTCTGGTAAGGGGTCAGGTCCAAACTCAAATCCTTGGTCGCCGCCCGGATCTGATCGCTGTAGTCCGCATAGGTGAAGTCCCACAGGCAAGCCTCTGGATGATTTTGCTTCAGGAGGGGGAAGAGCTTCAGCGCCCAGGGATGCAACCAAGGAGAGTCCAAAAGAACCGACGTGTCGAACTCCCCCGTCTTGCTGCGTTCCGGGCGCTCTTCGGGCGACAAAAGGAGAGACCAACTCTGGGTCACCCCGGTCGCAGGCCGGACCAAGGACATGACTCGTGCACGGAGAAGTTCCGATGGCCGGCTGTAAGAAGACAGGGCCATCAACAGAAATATGGCCATTCTCAGGTAGCCATTGGCCTTCAAGTGAACAGCCACTGCGGCCCAAACGGCCAGAGGGTAAGCTTTTCGGCTCTTCCCTGGGCATAGCTTGCGAAAACCCTTCAGGGCACGCCAAGAGCGGGGAATCTTCTGCGAGCCAGCACGGCCATACTCCGGGTGCTCGTGCATCACAGCGGCCAGAAGCCGGTCGGCCCGGTAGGCTTGGTGCCCCTGAAAGTACATCATGTTCAGATGCGTCACCAGCAAGCGGTCGAGTGAAGTAGCATCCTTCCAATCGAGACCACGTGGAGTTGCAAAGTCCTTGAAATCTCGCAAAGCTATCTGGTACTGCTTGGAAGTCTGGGCGCTGACAGCGCGGTGCTCTAGAAAGCTGATGGCCTCTTCTCCTCGAAAATCCATGCCTGCATCCACAAGTGCTTTGGCTCTCCTTCTTACGGTCCTTTCCAGCTTCTTTTTCTTGGACACTCTTTCCTGCCCACTCTCGGTTGCACTGGTGCTGTCGCTGGGGCTCTGGTCTCGGGCTCTCTTCTGGCGGCGATCCAAGCCCAGCAAAGAGACATCCATAAGGTTGAAGCTCTGGTCTGACAGTTTTGGAGTCATGAGGTCGCGCTTGGGATCCGGAGCTGGCAGGCTGGGCTTCCGAGCCTTGGAAGAAGAGGCCGTTGTGATCCGTGGCGGGCTCAATGTCCTTTGACTTTTCGCCTTGGCTTTCAGCTTGCGCGGCAGGGGAGGCCGCAGAGTAGCCTCCCTCTTCGACATCAGGTATCTGATCGGTCAAAAGTTTGCTCGGCTCATCAGAATGGTAGCGACTTGGAATGTCGCTATTGTTGAGCTCACTTGGCACCCATCTGATGCTTGCAGATATGTTGCGAGCCAAAAGGTAAGCACAAAACCTGCGTATCTGTCGCAGCAGCTTGAAATCCCTACACCTACATCGGTCAAAACTAAGAGCAACTGAAAGGTTGTCAACTAGCAGGAGCTGCCGAATGTGACAGCCGAACTTGGTCAGAGCAATTCTTTTCAGTGATTTCACCAGCGCCCTTCCTTCTAAAACTAGGATGTTCTCATGGAAGTCCCACCTTCCCCAAAGTCTTGGTGTCCACAGTTCACGTTTAAGTAGATACGCTGGAATCTCTTGAAAATCTTTGTTTAAAGACCAACCTGCTAACTGTAAATATTCCTCGTCACCTATGGCCCGGTCTCTCCAAAGCCCTGTGACTTCGTCCTTGACAAAACCGGCTGAGGTCAAGGCCGAATCTCGGGCAGAATGAGCGCCCAGCTTTCGAAAGCGAGATCGCTCCATGATCCTGCCAGCTGAAGCGACGGCTTCAGGGGGCCAATAACTCGTAGAGACCCCATAACCACTCAGTGAGGAATCAGAACACGAAACAAGCGGGTTCCACTTTCTCCACCAGTCTGACTGAAGAAAAATCATGCCACCAATAAAGCTCTCCAATTCCTCCCGCACTGATGCCCAGAGACTAGCTGGTGCATAATATTCAGCTTTAATATACTTGTATACGGAATTGAATATGGATAGCAAAGGTCTACATGTCAAAGAGCAGAAAGTGGCGTGGCCAATGACCACTTCGAGCACCCGGCCCGACACCTTCTTCCTCCTAAGAACCGCTCGCAAACTCTGTCTCACTTTGTGAAAACGCTTCGGGGTAACCCGAGTCGCCAAAATATCCCCTTGCAACTCGCAGCCTAAAGCCTTCACTTGCTCATGGTGGATCTCTCCCGGGTGTAATATAAGACCTTCAGCCTCAAATAACCCCTTCATTTCCTCAAGGGCTGACTTGACAATGGCCTGGTGAGGGCTAATGACCCCCAGGTTGTCCACGTACACATAGTGGCTGGCTTCTCTTTCTCCTGCAGGCACAGGGGCTCGAAACACCGCAGGATGACCACGATCAGTCATAGAAGCGGAGTTTTCAAGCGTAGGGATTTTCAACATTTGTAACTCACTAATCCTTTGTGCGAAATACAAGGACCAAGAAAACCCCATCGGAAGACTGCCGGCCATAGGATATATTGTATCTCCTCTTTGCAACCTCTTTCCCTCAAGTTCTGTACCATCTAGGCCTACCCATTCACAAGGAACTGGTTTGAGAGCAAAATACTTTGAAAGCCAGGAAGGTATACGAAGGCGGTGGAAGCAATCTTTGATGTCGCTAAGACCAAAGTATAAGCCGAAACCCTCCAAATCCTTTGCAAACTCAGGAGAACCAGGATGGTGAGATTCAGGCACTACAACCTCTAGGCGCGAAAACCCCTCTGCAGAGCAAAGCTCCACCCCTGGAGGTGCCCGAAACATCTGGTTTGCACGGCGCGAATCTAGTATCATTCGTATCTTCTTGCGGTCGCTCTTGTATACAAAGAATACGCCTGCCTCAGCACAAGGGGAAAGAGTGTACCTCAAATACTTCAACCTATCGAGCTTGACTACCAGGGATTTGTACGCTCTCTGATCTTTGAGTAGCCGGGGATCCCAATAGGGCTTTATGGGCTCTACAGGGGTGTCCTCCGAAAGCATTCGCTGTGGCACCTCCAAGTACTGACGGGCATCTCCATCAAGCAGGCGGATCGCCTCGGGCGAACCTTCCAAAGACTCGGGAATAGAGATGCGCTCAAGGTTGAAGGGTGCTAGAGCTATTGGCGAATCAGGAGCATGGTACTCCGTACGCCCTTGGAGCATCTCCCTAAGGGATGCCTCCTCACTTGGAAGTGGCCCTTCTTGGCCACGGTCGCCTGCCAAAATGGCTAAATAATGCAGCCTTTCCAAAACCTCCTGTTGAAGTTCATCAGGCTCGAAATTCTCCTCACGAGAAAAACCATGCATCCAGTTTAACGACTTTGCCGCTTCCTGGACGGTGTCAAAAAACCTTTTCCTCCTTGCCAGCCTCTGTTGAGTGCTACGGCCATAGCGAGCTTTGATGGGAAAAGGGGGTTGAACAGGTAATGGAAAAATGTCGCGGCCCGTTCTCGAAGGAAGAGGACGCTTTTGGCCAGATTGAACTTCCCAAGGCCGCGCCCTGGCCGGCAGCGCTGCCTCGTCCTCTCTGCTCATGTCTGAGGCGGGGGCGCAAGGCCTTTCCCAGTCCCTTTCTTCTTCGGACCAGGCTTTGGCGACGCCCCCGCAGGTAATGCCCCTTCGGCCACAGCCAATGCTGACTCCTCAGGAATCAAAAGGCTCCTTCTTCCATCTTTCATCTTCTGCCTTGCTTGGATAAGCTCGACTTCCTCCTTGCCGCGCTTGGCAGCCCAGGTTCGCAATTGGCTTGAGATCACGTCGTCAGGGCCTTTGTAGCCAGAGATGATGCGGGCTGCACCCCAATCGGGTGCACCAGCAGCACCTGAGGCATAGGCATCAACGATGCTCTGGATTCTTCTGGAGACCGACTCAAAGCTTGCAAGAGAGGCTATGTTGAGTTGATCATAGCAAGCACCATATTGGATCACTTCTATCAATGTCCTCAACTCAAACATGACACGGTCATTTTCTGAAATGCCGCGGTGCCTGGCCCACACCTGGAGCCAAAGCTTCGCATCTCCTCCAGATCGGTGCATAGCCTTCATCAAATGCAAAGTGCTTTGTGGGCCCTCGTGGGGCCAGTCCGAAAATGAATACTCCTGAGCCTCCTGAGTGGCCTGCTTGAAGCTTTTGAAACGTTCCCCTTGCTCGTCGAAATCTACGCTCAAGGTTCGGGCATCTTCATGAACCTCCTCAGACAACACCTTATCCTTCTTTGAGTCTGCGACCTCAACCACCGGGGCCCTAGGAATAGCTGATAGGTAACGGCTCATCTCTCCTCTTCGCGCCTCCACATAGCCTGGAACATCTACTACCTTCCTCAAAGAAATGCGCACCCATTGGCCTCGTACACACGCCAAACCTGCACTATCTCCTACTCCAATTGCCTTTGTAGGGGGATAAGGTATCTCCTCTCCTAACTCAACATCTCCTACCTTCTCCTCCGATATCCAAATATGGGTGTCAGGGGGTCTACGCACATGATGAACGTCTTCGGGGACAATCTCAGCCTCACCTTGGGGTTCCTCCAAGACTCCGCCCGTTCCTCGTGTAATCCTCCTAGGCACCAACAACCTCCCAAGAAAAGCCGATGGGCTGACCTCTTCTCCCTTTGAAGTNGGGTTCCTCCAAGACTCCGCCCGTTCCTCGTGTAATCCTCCTAGGCACCAACAACCTCCCAAGAAAAGCCGATGGGCTGACCTCTTCTCCCTTTGAAGTTAGGATATACTGTGGTCTCCAAGCACCTGGCTCAAAAACACGGCTTCCCATGTCCTGGATAGCCATGCCCACGTACTGCCGAAGCTTCTCATCGGTCGGCGCTTGCCTGAAGCGATAGACCGGTGCACGGAGAGAGGACCAGTAAGGAAAATCACGACCTTTGATTTTGAACCGGGACGGTCCATCACTGGGATCTGCAGAGAAATCCTCGGAGTAAACATCCTCATCTGGTGTTACAATATAATGGCAAGAGCCCTTGTCCTTCCAAAGATAGATTCGTTCGTGCCAATAGGTGTCGTCACTGTAGAATACAGCTACGCTCTGGCCTGGTTGAATACTCTTCAATCCCTCCACCTCGTCTCCTAGATGCCCTGGGGGAGTTGTCATGATGATGTGGGACTACGCGATTGCACCAAAGTACCCCCAGACTCACAAGAGTGACAAAGAAACCAATCGATAGCAAGACAGTCGAAATGATCCAGCCCTGATGGTTACTACAATGGCACTCGCAAGTATGGTTGATTTCAATCTCAGAAGGGACAGGAGCAAACCGGTTCTCGCGAACTCCAACCTCAAACAATCGGCTGACGAACGAGAGCCGGTCTTGGAGGGTGAAGTACCGTGTGATGGTGATGGACTCATGAACTGCATCGACGGCGACAAACAAGGCCTTAGTGAGCAGTCTTCATGTGCAACACACTCACATATATGTATATATATATATATACGGTTATATAAACATATATATTTATATCACCAAAGCCATGGTATCACCATGATAGTTGGTGAAATGTCCCCCTTGTTTCGAAATCCCCAGTCGGTTTCTGCAGCCCCTTAGACGCCTGGCCGCTGCCGGCCAGGCGTCTGGGGAAGCAGTCACATTTCAACTGCTCCCTGATGTGAGCAATGGCAATGCGAATGGCAACTTGGTGAAAATCATCATATCATATGGTTTAACTGTAACTTGGTGAAAGACGTGAAGTCATATATATCATTCAGTATAGTGTATGACAATTCAATGTTGGATATGATGATATATCATGACCTTATGTTAGGATTTCCATTATAGGATGGAGAACCATACCACATATGCATGTTTTGATCATGGCACATATCATGTCAAATCATTTCCGAAGATCGTTGAACTGAAGCCATCGCGATGATGTATTGATAAACAAATTTGCGAATTTGGTAGATGCACGATATTATTTGCAATGTGTCTCCCAACATAAAATAGTAAGACGTTCGGTTGGTGGTCTCGAATGTGAAAACATCCCACAAAACAAAGTAGAATGTACCACATCATTGGTTGGTGGTTCAACTCGATCTGGCTCAAAATTTATGGACCACCATTTTGGGATGGGATAGATTCCAAAATTGAGTGTGTGTCCATGGGCGCCTTAGTTTGAGCGATACCCCATACGTTTATTGTTCCTCGCCTACACAGCAATATGATCATATGTTTTGGTATGGGTTGAACATATGCAGAAACAACCAGTCAGATACTGCCCTTGGACAGACGTAATACTTATGTTCAAAACAAAGCCGCAGAATCAGGGGAAACAAGTATAAACTTAGTCCTTTCTAAATTCAACTATTGCAACCTGTGCCCCAAGTTGGTGTTAGCACGCTCCAGCCTTCTTGCGAGGCAAAGTCAAAGAGCACTTCACACCTGAGCCGCGCGTTTGATCGTTCGTTCGCCGTCGCACGGGACATCTTCGTCGCCCACTGTACAGCGGCAGCCAGCCACAAGGCTGAACTGCTACAGCTACAGATGGAGGTTTCTTACACTTGGGGCATGGGATGTACTCAGAATATTTGCTGGTCTGATTGTCAGCAGCTGGGCGTGGCATTTTGTGTAAGCTGGTTGGGAACCTGCTTAGGGGGGTTGAGAACGTTGATATTGTCTCATATTGGCAAGATTCTGGATGCTCATTAGCGCACGCCTTTTATATTGTGGATAGGTTGCCTTTTCCCCTTTGAATATCAGGGACATCGACAGCCACAGAGAGTTTGCGCTGACCCCATTTGGACAATCCTCCAAAAGAGCGCTGCAGCGAATTTGTTTTTTGGCCAGTAGGTAGCATCAGGCTAGTGCAACGCCATCCTTTTTTTTGGTTACCGCGTTTTGGTTGCCAAGTCTGATTTGTTGAAAAACATATCATTGCTTGTGACATCATATGATTGGGCCTCGAAACCTATTCGTCCAAGCCTATTGGGATCATGTCCCGGACAGCCTTTGTAGACAGCGAATGTCAGTGGCTCATTTCCAGCGCCCAGAAAATAGTCATTGCTGGGATTCATTGAAGTCATCTGGGCTCTGCAAATCTAGAGGTTTAACCCAGATTTTGATAACGTTAGCACTTCCATCTCCCATCACTTGGGTGGCCAACGTTACAAGCACGTAAAGTATGACTGATTCACAATGGTTGACCAACAGGAAAGACCAACATATTTCCTGTGTACTGTAGATGTCTGTATACATATTCATGATTAAGGTATCTATGATATATTATGATATACGATGCGTTCCTCCTTACTTCTGCAGGTGTCGGCACAAATAAATCAATTTGCATCTATGTATATACGTAGATACATACTATGCAATACTATGCATATCTATACATACTATACTTATCTATACATATCTATGCATATATTTTTACATATCTGGACATATCTATACATATCTATACATCTTACTATAATATAGACAATGATAATATGTAAAAATGATAATATAAAGACAATATATTATATTGCATTACATTATATGATATGATATGATATCATATTATATTATGATATATTGTATTTGATTTGATCATATGTTTCTTTTTTGTTGAACTGCATTATATCATATTCTGTTATTTTATATTTTATTGTATCATATTGTATCATATCATTTTATATAATATAATATGATAGGATAATATGTTACGTTATAGTATGTTATATTATGTTTTATCATTTAAACACCATGGGTTACTGATCAAAGGGTTACTCATCAATGCTGTTTCTGCACATCTGGACACTACCAAAAAAAAACAAAACATACCAAAACATGCTGGAAATTTCATTTTCGCTCATTTTCATTTCTGCCAAGTAAGCCAGCAACAAAAAGCCACACTTTTCTAGTGGAGAACACAGATCTCAACCAACACATTCAAACGCCCTCACAACAAACCAGCCAAAATTCAAAAAAAGTAAATCCAGAAAATTCAAACAAATCAGAGCAAATTCACAAAATAAAAAACAAACTGAATCCAGGAGAAAAAAAACAAACAACATCAAAAAAACTACCAAAAAACAACAAAAACAAACCCAAAACAATCTCAAAAGCATAAAAAAAAACAACATTCAAAACAAATATATAGAAACCAAAAACATTCAAAAAAAACAAAAAAATCAAGAACATTCAAACACATTCAAAAAAGAACAAAAACATTCAAAAAACAAATAACAAATCAAAAACATTCCAAAAAAGCAAACATCATCAAATATTTTTTTAAAGAAAAAACAAAAGAATCAACCACAATCAAAAAACATACAAAAATGCCAACAAAAACCTTTGGTGAAAAACTGACTTGGTGGCATAAACCCCTCAGCCCTAAGGCCCAAATGGCCCAGTTGTTACTTGTGCCTGCACTTGTGAGCGTTTGTTTGCCTCATGTGCTTGGAGCCACCTGAAGAACAACAACCAAGCTCTCCCCAATGACACAAATTTTGATGCCATTTCATCCATAATGAAAACCATTTCACCCGGAATGAAAATGAATGAAATTGCACTAGAATGAATTGAACTGAATGACATATCCCTAGGCCAATCAGTACCCTTTTGATGGGATCCCCAATCCTCCAAAAAGATTTTGATATCTTATAATAATATGTTATACATAACAATATGTTTTGATAATATATTAAATTCAATTATAGTATATCATATTGCATTATATTGTATTTATTTGCATGTGTACATACCAACAAAAGTGCGAATCAGAAAATGTAAATGACGACTCAACCGCCTCTCCAAGATGGTGTTGTGCAATGCCACGTGCTGCCTCCTGGCATGGCGATGTGCAGATCTTTTGTCAACGGGTGTGCGTTCGGTCGCTGCCTTGTTAGCTTCATGAAGTTGAAGACGCAGAAAACAGAGCACGAAGCAAGAAAGGAAAGCAACCCTTGGTTGGGGGTTTCATGTTGGTTGAGAACGGGATTCCCCCAGAAGCTCATCTGGTACTTTTGTGGTTTCAATGATGCTTCACTTTTCATCCTATCCGGGACGTGATCCCCCCGAAATCATGAGTGTCGTTGTGTAGTGCTCATCCAAAACGTCGGTTGGTTGTCTGCCTGACACGTATCGGAATCTGGGGACTTTTTTGCATATGGATTCAAATTCCATTAGGATGCCACAAAAATCTCATTATTATCCATGATTAGTTTCTATCATAGCATCATGCTGAGTTATATCTTAATGTAACATAATTCCTCATGCCTTTGCCACCCGCAATCATTATAGAGGGATTGTATAGCCATCATTATTCATAAATAATTGCGAATCTATATAAAATAGCGAATCTATATATATATATATATAAATAATTCATCATTATTTTTCATTATTCATAATTCCACCCTATTCATAATTTATTTCCCCTATCATTGTAGAGGGATTTAATTGCCATAGGCTCAAACCAAGTCCTATGCCCTGAGGTAGCGGTGAAATTCTACGCCGGATAGGACCGGAGATGGGCATGGGGGGAGCATCCGGGCAGCCGCATCCGGCTGAGCCATATTTTGGGTGTGTACAAGAACTTGAAAAAGGGGACAGTACCACCCATTTATGGAAATGATTGGACATGTCAATAAGAAAAAATATGATCAAACATCAAGTTTAAGTCAGAGAGGGGAGTTTTGACCATTGCCCTTTCTGTAGATGAAACCTAATTTATGGCAAATTTTAATATGGGGAATGGGGTTTTAACATGTTTTAACGATGGGTTTAACCATTAGATTTCCGGGTACTCTATGTTCAGACAAACCATTTGGGAAAGTCTTAAGCCCTCTGGAAACGAAACATGGTCAGAAACCAAAGATTCAAATCCTAGTTTTGAAATGGTTTGAGGTTGAACATGTACTGTACACAGACATCGGTAATCAGATGTCCCAAGAGTGCAAGCGATGGTACGAACCTGAATCCAAGCTCAACTATGCCCAGCGATGAGTCATTCTTTAAAGACTTTGCTCATTCGTAAAGCTATGATGATGATTCCAATCCACTTGACAAGTGTGGTCTGGATAGGTTGAACGCACCAATGAGCGACAATTTCTGGCAGATCTAGCTGTAGAAATTTGTGGGGTAGATGCAAGTAATTTATAAAAAATGCATCAGCAACCTCCTCCTTTGCATGGTTCATTGTCATGAGTGTTGTGCTTATGTGGTACCATGGTCAGGCTAGTGAGAGAAAACTACAAAATATGGTCAGTACTCAGTTCACGACTCACCATTTCTTCGTTGGGGGTGTCTTCAGATGGGGGATCCTCAAATCACCATGGGTTTCAATACTAAAATGGCCTATTTTTGGATGATTTGGGGTACCTCCATTTTAGGAATCCTCCAGTTGGCGACTGCCGCAACAGCATTCAATAGCTTTTGTTTCAGCTTCTTCATCCAGAATGCAATAGAGTTTTTTGCGGTTGCCAAACTTTCCGACATCCGAGACATGTATATATACAGTATTTAGCTGAACAGTGTGTCCAAGACCAGTGATTTACGCTCTAACGGCCCCACTAGATTGCTTAAGTAGGTATCTCCTAGTTTCGTGCCCGATATCCCCATTCTCTGCAATATAGATCGTTGCTATCCCAGTTGGTGGTTTCAACATGTTTCAACATGTTTCAACATGTGACCATTCTTATCGCTTCCTGCGATGATAATTCCCAGTTAACTTCCATTGATTGGATCCCCTTCCCATCAGAGTTTCAAGCACTTCCCATTCTTCTGGGGTTTCAATGTGGGAGTGGTATGGGAAACTCATGGGGATGGAGGTCCCATCATTATGGTCCCTTCAAAGTCTACATATATTCGGTCAGGTCTCCATTTTTTCTAACCATTCTCTCACAAATTGGACGTTTCCCCAAATTCGGGTACCCCCCCATCATCCATCTTGGAGGATTTTCCATGAAATAAACCATCCAGCTATTGGGGTACCCCCATGACGCCTCCCTCTGTCTGTCATATGGAGGGGTTATGCCTAGATTTTTTGACCAAAACTACCTGTCTACCCTCTGGTAGTTTGTTGCACAGCAATCGAACATGGCCATAGAAAAGTTGATTTGCCTATGAACAAAATGTGATTTTCGATGGCTATGTTAGTTTGCCAGAGGGTATCAAGGAATCGGACAAAGGGTTGTTCAGAACGTCATAGTCCCCCGTATTTGATGGCCATAGATGGGGGGTACTGTTTTCCTAGTCTTGAACAAACGCATTTGGTACAATCACACATGATGGCCGGGAGGGAAAGGAGCCTCAAGCTCTTTGATGGGCAGGCGAATGGCTGGGTGAAGCAGGGAGTTCCTGCCAAATATGGAGTGTTTACCAACAAAGATTTGTTGAACATATTCGAAACACGCTGTTGGTTAAGTGTGAATTATTCACCAAGAACGCTTAAAACGGATAAAAACATGGCTGTTCCCCAAAATTGCCCGTCCCAAAGTATGTGGCTTTCTCCTCGGAAAAGAACAGGATGATCTCGAGACACCCAGGTGAGGCCCTCTGGTAATTTGCTACAGTTTGCTATGGAAGCCATGGCCAATTCATTGAGTTGGATGATTCACCGGTTTTTAACGATGATGATTTTCCATAATCGAATTACCAGAAGGATCTAGAAGGTATATATGTATATATAATATAATATATATATATATATATATCATTTCCACATGATTTTAACGGTTCGGTTCTGGCATCCCCCGGACCGCATAGCTCATCACCATGCACCGCAGCTGTACACTATGAGTTATTTTTGGTGCAAACCGATCAAAGCCGGCATCCCTGACCAAACATTTCGATATGGTGTGTGTTTATTAACATGTATTTGAGCCATTGTCACAAATCTGGTGCCAACCATGCTTGTAGCCCTGAAATGTGGTCATCTGAATTGTTTTGCTTGCAACCTCCTGGAGTTTGGAGTTCCCATCGTTTGGATGTTTGTGGAAGGAATTGTGTTTTGTTTTGATTGAATATGTACATAAATGAATATACATACTTGTATCTCACAAATATATACTTTCAAGTCCAAAAACGGACCGACATTCATTAGCAATGTGACAACTTTCTAACTTGGAGCTATTTCAATGGCCCAATGCTGCGACGTAACTTTGCTCCATGCTTCGAAGATGTTCCAACATTTACAGTAGCCCAAAAAGTGACCCAAAGCCGAGGTACCCAGGTATTTGATATCTCATTTGTTTGATGGTTTCAAAGATGTTCTACCCTTGCAATTTCAGCTGAATCAGCTCCCCCCTGGAGACTCCATGGCAGGGTGGCAGGGGCAACGACAGCTGCGGGCCTGGCTCAGTTGATTAGTGAAGGGGTTGTCTCAGTTGTCTCTTACATAGAATTGATGTGTGCATATATATATATATATATTCTATTATATTCTATTATATATTGTATACGTATCCATAGGATCTATTTGGATATAAGCCAGGCCAGTTCGCAACCATTGGAAGTTCTCAGACTGAGGGCGAGTCATTGGATTCCACACCAGTTCCAGTGCCAAGTTGGTGTCTAGAAATCCTGATGCTTAACCAATCCATTGAACTCAGACAATCTCAGACATCCCACGGTTAAATGATCATTAAATGATAAGAAACCAGGAAGAGAGTCAAAGCATTTCACATCCAGAAATCATGGTAGGTTTGGGATTGAACATGGATCCAGAAAATTCCAGCAATCTGTTCTGAACAAGTGACCAGATCAAACCATTGAACATGAAGATCCAAGCTACAAAAACTCCAATGACGAAACCGTTGAAACTTATTTGGAAACTGCTATTCAAGGACTTGTCTTCATATATTGTGTCAATGCCTCACAAGAACCTTTTAAACCTTTCATATGCTTAGAGTGCACCAGTGATCCGCCATAGCCACTTGTACCGTTATACCATATTTTGAGGATCAACATCCATTTACCAAAGCCATTTTGGTGTTCACCAGGTTACCAGGGGATACCAGGGGTTTTGAACATCGTGCTTTCACACTTGACTTTGCTGGTCAAGCTGATACCCCGAAATTACGCGGAACCATACTTTTGTGCTTTGCATTGATATGCATTGATCATTGCTACAAACTTAAACTTTATAGCTGTTTGGCATTTTTCTAATTGAAACTGGATGAGTTTTACCCTCTGGTAAACAAACATAACTATGGAACATCATCATTTTTAATGGGAAAATCAACTATCAATAGCCATTTTCAATAGCTACGTTAGTCATTACCAGAGGGTAGCCACCAAAAAATGTCAGTTCCAGAGCCTCAGTGGATGGCCAGGTCCTGACAGAGGCGTCCAGCCTTCTCTTAGACGAGATCTCGGGATGTCTGGGGCCCTGGGGGCGCCTCAGTGCCGGTTGATACAGGGAGTTATACTTCCCAAATCTACCCAATATATGGAGGATGCTCACAATCTATTATGGGAAACCTAGTAACATCTGGCAACCAACTAGTATTACGAGGGAAGACAGGGAGTTTTGAACACTGCTCATGTTACACTTTGCTACGGAAGCCATGGATGGCCCGTGAAAGTAGATCATTTACCTATTAACAATGGTTGTTTTCCAGAGCTATGTTGGATTACCGGAGGGTAACAGTATTCCCCACCTGCCAGATGATAGCCTCTAGATTTCATGGGGTACCCCCAAAATCATCCAAGTCATGGATGACAATTTTAGGATTGAAACCCATGGTGACTTGGGGTACCCCCCTTCCTTCCTTCCTTCCTTCCCTCCCTCCCTCCCTCCTTCTCCTCGCCTCCTGGCCGCGAATGGCGAGCTCTCAGTCTCCCTGAGCCCCCTCGGACCCGAACGATGCGTCTGAAAAAATCTCAGCAACAATGCTAGAAAAAATGCCAGATAAATGTCAGACAATATGACAGAATACATGTCAGATGAGATAGAATGTCTGCATGTCAGGTAAAATGTCAGATAGAATGTCTGCATGTCAGATAAAATCTCAGAATATGTCAAATGCAATGTCAGAATAATTTCAGATAGAATGTGTGTCAGATACAAGGTCAGTTGTAGGGGATCACCCGAAGAAAGTCATTATTTTGTTTTATGATGATGACTACATTACCAGTTTATTTTCAAGAACGTATATACAAGTTTAATAATGATAGTCATGATAGCAACAAGAATCTTGGTCAACTACAGTATCACGAAGTCGCTAAATCAAGTTCTTACAAATTACCACCTCCAAATCAACTGGTTACAAACTCGGGCTGTGATCCAGGTGACAGAAAATCCAGGACTATTCCATGGGGATTTTCTAGGATGTGCATCCCAGTCAGAAGCGGGTTCATGACCATGGTATACTCCAGCACGAAAGATGGGATGTCTCCCATGATACATTAATACATATTATTAATATTAAATATATATATATATGTACATATGGGTTATTCACCACTTGTAAGATGTAATGGACATCCAAGCAATGGTAACAATCCATCAACATGACAGAATGTTAAAGCATTTACAAACCTAACCAAATATGGAATTTAACTAGTTCACACGATGTTTGGGGCATTCTCTTGGGGCATTTTCTCTGATCGGGAGGTGGGATTGGGTAGTCTTTTCACGATGACAGGAGGTATTTCAGCAGGCATCGTCCAGAACCAAACGTGTATATCAAGGTTGTTTGGATTAGTTCCTAGGTGCCTGAACAGGAAGATATGAGTAGGAGGCGATGCCATTTTTATCCGCTGCCACTCGCCGGGAACCGTTGATGTATGTATGTTGCAACCCTATTTTGTTGTTGAATCGAGATTAATAGGTCTTCATGTTGGTCGTTGAAATTCTAATACTCCTGGGCATCTGCAATTATAGTGTGGCACTGAAGAAGAAAACATAGATGAACACTTTCTCAAATATACCCCTCGCCTATTGTATTTTCACACTTCTATATATTTTCGCATCCGCGAATGATAACCGACAAATCGACAACTCGACTTGGTCTGATGCCGCTTCAGGTGCCCCAAATGGAAGTACTGTGCAGAGTGTGCATAGGCCTAACATGGGTTTGTCTGAACATTTTTGGGAAAAACAATCACATGTTGAACAAGTATTGGGGAAAATATTGTGACATGATCTAGTCTGAAAGCAACTAAATCCACTGTTTCATCATCATGTTCCATTTTGAGAGGGCTACAAGCTGAAGGGCACACCATATTTTCAAACAAATTGACATAGACTCTACATATCTTAGGTGCTTCCAATTTAACCCCGCCCGTATCCATACCAACATGCAGCCTTCCTACTGCTAAGGCCCTGTGGGCTTGACGAATGCCGATGCCTCAGAATGGCACTGGCCCTTTCACACTGGCGGGTTCGCCTCAAGATGATAGAGTGCGACAATTATTGAAAGCCGCAAAACATGGGGTTCCAACCACCACTCTACTAGTGATGATCCGAAATTGACATTCATGTTTGGGTGCCGGGTTGAAAATAGCTAGCCAGACAACAAAACAAACAAAGATAGGGATTCAATCACGGCGAACCAGGAAAAAACCTTAAATTCAGACAAAGACTTGCATTTGCAGTAAGTAATCGAGCTGACAATGTGGGGCCCTAACATAGGGCAAATTGTTTGTGACTACAATCAGAATTGGATTCGTATTTGTAGTGGATATATTCAGACAGCTGAATTGGTTAACATAAATCAACGAGTGCAACTTGGGCGCCCCACTTCGTAGTAGTCTGTCAACCGTTTTTGGTTGGAATTTGACCTAGAAATCCCTTTGTACGGACGCCTGAAACAACTGTGCTTGTACAGTACATGAATTATGCTGATCTGTAAAAGCTGCTCCGGGTGAAATAGCATGTATACTAGCTAGTACCACAGTGAAATCAAGATATGAAAGAGCCCCAACTTATATGAAATTGAATCCACGCTTAAACCCTAAAGAGTGGCCTTGGCGTTCCAGCCTCTAGACATGGGTTTGAAAAGATTACTTCTCCACTACACAGACATGGCCTTATTTTTTCGAGGGTCCAGGTGAGTTTCTGGTGCCTAAGGATGATTTGAGAAGGAAATCGCCACCTTTCAGGGCCTGACCCAACACCCAGCTAGTTTTCAGGGATGTGCCATTGAGCAGCACCCCCAAACCGCTGGTAGTTGATGCAGATGTGGGCTTCAATAAGCTGTTTCAATAGGAATCCTAGAATGGTGATATACAACAAAATACACTATGAACCAACCAGATCCAACCATCCCAGATATGTTGGATCTTTGGTTGGCAAAATCCACCATGAACACCCATATTTCATCATACTTCGACAGCAAAATGATGTCACCAGGCCCAGTCCAATGTGCCCAGGACTCCTGGGCCTGGTGGGGTCTTTTTCAGCACCGAAAATGGATCGGTGCAATGGGTGCAATGCCCATATTCGCACCAGGTTTGGATTATTTCTTGATTTTATTGATGAGATGGTTTGTGTTCATTTCATGTCATTCTGATTCATTCCATATTACATTTCCTTCGATACCATCACTTATGCAGATGGGGCGGATTCACAGACTTCAATGCGGCAGAATGAAGTTTGGATCACTTCAAGCGATTTCATATGGCTCGTACCTGTACTATGCATTTGAGTAGATAGTAACAAGCTTACTGCGAAGTCACTGTATATCAATGTAAATGGTGGTAAAGGAACCATGATGACCGCCCATCTTAGGTTGCTGACTCATAACAAGTCTGCAAAATTCAACCAGATATGTTCAGATCAAGGGTTTCCATATCGAATACATGGCTTTACAAGATGAGTTGCAGGCCGTACCCGCCAGAGTGGGTCATGTTACATCATCCCAAATAGAAGTATACCCAATAATAAACCTCTATTGGGATAGTTCATTATTGGATTAATCACAGTCTTCAATTTTGATTCGTTTGATTGGTCGAAGGTGCATGAAAGTGCTGGATCTGTGACTCCAGTGGGCATACTTGTCAAACATGTTTTTCTTAATAAACGCCTTCACAACCGACAGTGGTAACCTTTTATCCATACCCCAAAAATGATATAACTAATCCCATCCCCTTACTTTAAACACCGCCCAGAAACCATGGTTGAGTCGGGGATTCGCACAGATTTGGGACCATACAATGGGGGTGTTTCATATTTTGGGGATGGGATTATTCAAGTATGGTTTTCTTGATGTCAACGATCTCAACTTGAAGGTTGCTTAGTTGATGTTATGGCACACTGCCCGAAACCCTGGATTTTGAAGCCCCAAAAAAATCGACACGGGTTTGGTACCTGAAAAAAATAGGATACCAAGATATCTCCAGTGGTTTTAAACCTCATTTTCACCATTACAGCATCGTTTTTTTGTGGGCATACTAATATGTATATTGATATATAATTATATAGGGTTTGTCAGAAAATGGGGGCCCCTAAAATCTGACGGTTAATGATCATGTTCTTTATTGAAATAGCCATAGTATACCACATTTTCAGACATATCCTCCTTTGCTTCGTTTTGTGCGCCTGTCAGGACTTCCAACATGCGAAAGGCATCGTGCGCAGTTTTTTGTTTTTTTTTCTTCTGGTAGTGATTTCCCGAGTACAGTAACAAGGGTGCATTACGAATATGAAACATGTTATTTCTCCTTCTCTGTGAAATGACATGTTGACACCATCTGGCCACCCCACCGTTATATATGATATATCCACTCATTTTATCCAATTCTTATCGTATCTTATCGTAGTTATAGTCCAATTTCATCCAATTTACTGTACCTATTTTTGGGGCCCCACATTTTATGTGTGTTGAACATGTCCAAGCTCCGGTTCCATTTCAATTGTCAAGTCCTATTCAGATGATCGGGGTCAAAAAAACCCATGGTTTGAGAGGTCTCTTGACCTAGGAATGCACCGCGACACCAGTTCTTTGCGGATTCTTTGCGCTTTGGTTATTTGACATAGCTATGTTTTAATGGGTAAATGGTCTATCAGCAGATAAAATACATGGAATATGGGTCATTTTCTAATGGCCATGTTCAAGTAGCGGAAGGTAGACTTGGTATTGATTCATCTTGACTTCTTCCCAGACGGATCCACAACATGATCTCTTCATTACCCGAAACTGGTCATGTTTATTGACCCATCCCCAGTCAAAGCTTCAGAGCTGGTTCCATCCATTACTTGTACTGGAAATTAAAGTCAGACATGGGGGTGTCCCCTCTAGATTTGATGGGGAAAAGCCATGGTTCGTGTTGTACTGCCACGACTGATCAGGGCGACACCAAACTCGCAGGGATTCTCAGATGTGGTTATCTTTCCCGAAGAAACCCATGAGGTGCACGCAGATGACCATCCATCTACATGAGCATTTTTAAACCCAGCTTTTATATGGGGGTTTCCTAATGGCTAGGGGTACCCCAAAATGGATGGTTTATAATGGAAAATCCTAAAATAACATGGATGATTTGGGGGTACCCCTATTTTAGGAAACCACCTTATATGTTTTTGCAATGGTATATGTGGCTACGGCTCAAGATTTGTGTTTCCGTGACTGAGGTGGTCAATACACAAGTGATCAAGTCTATGGGTCGACTAGTAATCCTTTTCAAGATTCGGCAAACAGATGGAATGATTAGTTGAACCAGGCCCATTTCAAACATATATGTACATGTGTATATATACATACACAGAATATATAGATGCAATTACACGATGCATATGAATATATGTACCTCTGGAAAACCAAAACAAACACGGAAATCACCATGCTTAAAAGCGCTAAAACATCGAACTTAATTGGACCTTTTCATACATCTACACCATAGCTATGTCAGTTTACTGGAGGGTACATGAATATAACATACCACCAAAAGAGATAGGAAAGCAAATTATTACTGTTTTAGAATCTGATTTTAGGGGTTACTACAGTATGTATAATTATATATATATATTATATACATATGTATATATATATATATAAATATACATATGAATATCTATGAATGGATTGATGACCATCCCCTATGGACTGGATATATCATGGTATATCATGGTATACAATCCAACTTTAGGGGTTCCACAATATTGAATCACCATGAAATAAATCGCAGTTCCAGTTCTAATTGGATGTAGAAGTATTAGTTATAGAGATTATATTCCAACTTAATGGTGGTAAGAAAACCCTGCTTGTACCTATTTTGTTCACAGCAACCCTGGTAGAGCCAGCATGTTTCCGTTTTGCCTCAGGCCGACCCAGGTCCCTTGGTGGCAATGTTTTTTTTTTTGTGTGCCGGCCTAGCAACTGGATGATGGTATTGTTTATAAGGTTTATTAACTTCACAATACTTCACATAATCTCAATTAATAAACATTCATAAACTATGATATAAACCATGAGAAGGTTTTGCCGCAGGATTTTCTTTGTAAGATTTAACTCATTCGTGTATAAGTTTCTTAAACTGGTTCCAAGACTTAAGAGCTAGGATGGGCAAACAACCAAGCCCAATCACTAGGTTTCTTGGCTTTTTCCTAAATTTGAAGTCCTGGACTTGACCCTTCGGTTCTATGTGTAGAGGCTGGACTTCCGATTCTAGCTTTGCTTGTCTATGTTTGGCTGGTTGGAATATGTTGGAAAACGCTGTGCCCTGGTGGGCCCAGATTGACCAAACTCCAACTTTTTTGGTGATAAGCAAAGATTCTCAGCAGCTGAAACTCCCGTTTTGGTGTTGCCAATGAAGTGGTTTGCGGGAAGATTTGAATATATATATATATATATTATGTATACACATAGTCTATAGACAGCACTAATAAGAAAAAACGTGGACTCTCATTGAACCTTGGCCTTTTTGTCCATAGTCGTGATTCTTCAAACTGCAGATGCCTAAATTCTGCAGGTTATATTTTCCATGTCCTTGCGTATAGTCGTGGGCAATTTTGGGTACATGTTGGTAAAGATGACACAACTACACAGGGCTTCAAGCTGGTTCCACCCACGTACTGTTCTGATAATAAACTCAAAATGTACGAGTCACAGAACTGTGGTTTGTTGATTTGCGGCTTTGTCCAGGGCCTCAATTTGAAAGTTACATGGAGCATATGTGCCATCATCAAAACAGCCAATGTTCGGATTCACCATTATGGTGGATGACCATATGTAAATATACACGGGTTATACCCTCCCTATAAACCCGCGTTTAGCATTGGATTTATATATTCATTTCGAGAGCTTCTATGGGTGGTATTTTGAAAATAGGGAGAAGGGATTGCAGTACCATGAATTGAGCGCAACACATATTTGCCATTGTCAACAAACATATACCAATTATAAGGATTCCTATTCTGGGATGGATGACCACCATATATCATGTTTTGAATATCACATATGATGGACATCATTTCTTATGACATGCCCGGCGAAGTCGCGAAGGTCGTGGCCCTGGAGATGGGGAGAGGCCGAATGGCATGGTGGGTTTCCATTGCCAGGTTTGATAGACTGCGAGGTCAATGGTTGTTGTGCCATTCGGTGCCTTATGGGTCTATTTTTGATGAAGGAAACTTTGAAATTTGATAATCTCTGGTAAACTAACATAACTATGGAAAATCACCATTTTTAATGGGAAAATCCACTATTTCTATGGCCATTTTCAATAGCTATGTTAGTTTACCAGAGGATCTGCAGCCGATCATGTTCCTAGTTGTTTTAGGGGATTGCTGGCCTCATTGACCTCACCAATGGTGGTTTGCCAATCCAAAGGATTCATCATTGAGACCCATGTTGGGTTTCCAAAATGGGTGTAGAGTATAAATGAATACCTTGGATTTAGTGTGAACAGCTATGAAGTTGGAATGTCTAATTTTTGCTGCTGATTTTCTAGTTTTCTAGATTAAACTTATGCAGTTGTTTGTTGCTTGGACGATTGACCCCCACTAAATCAAAGTACTGTAAACAATACTCAACAAGACCTTTGGGACGTGATGAAAGCACCAACCAGTCCTTGTTCCCTACAAAAAGAGTCAAAATGTGCATATGTCTTAACATACTGTAGGTGGATGGGCCAGTCTATATACAAACTTATGTATATATATATAAATACATACGTGGATCGGCCACTCTTTTGCGCCTCTAGGGTGAGTCTTGAAGTACTTTTAGTGACATGGTCGGCAAGGGACTCTTTTGCATTCTTACGGCACCCTTATGATCCCAGCAAAGCAGTCATGAGAAGTGAGATATAACCCGACAAAATCTAAGTTAAAACCAGACAAACATCATTTTCCAAGCAAATTCTTTCAGTCCATCTTCAATTTGTTAGGCTGCATTATTTTACATATGTTCCTTGCCAAATCTCCATAGAGATACTCCTTTTTGTTGGATAAAAACCATCATCACATGTTGAACGATGAATGTTTTGGGTGAATGTCTGAGACCAAGGAGGCCAGAGATACAGTTTTGGATGATCCAATTTTGACCTATCCCAAGTAATGTCGTGAACCCAACAAACAACATCTCCAAAATTACTATAAATGGGTTGTATATAAACTATCCATAACTATCCCCAAATGCTACTCTCCTAGGAGAGTGTAGGTTTATTGCTGGGTTTATTGCTGGGTTTCCCACCTTACCTGATTTGGCCACGTCACAGTGGCTGGCCGCCAAATAGGCCGCATCGGCGGGAGCGCAAGGGTCGCGCGGGGGAGTTTCGTCAGCGCCGGGAAACCCAAAGTGTGGTTGGATCTGGATGAGTTGTCATGAACCTGAGAATATGACTGACTGTTTGGTGGATTGAAATATGGTATTTTTTTCCCATGTTTTTCCCCTGTTTGGGATGATGGATGATCCCCAATGACGTTTTTTTTTCAAGGGAGGCTGAAACTGCGAAACCACCAACCAAGGTTGATTCGACTTGGAATGCTGAGATGGTGATTCGATACATTTTTCTGATGGGACATCCACCAGAAAAGGGGCACACATATGGGAATATTGCTGATTGTATGGGTCAGCGTGGCAATTTATTCATTTTGGCATAGCCATCCCAAGTATCTGTGTAAACCTTGGGTAGTCTAGTACTTTCATAAGGTTGTCCGAAACAAACAAATGATCCTTTCACCTTTCCAATGTCGGCAGTAGAAAGGCCAGGTTTATGACATTGGGTATATCCCTATTTGGGATCATGTAAGATGACCCGCCCTGGTTGATTGCACCCCTTGTGATTGCCTTGTGATGGGTGGAAGTTGAGTGCCGGCAACAACCAAGTTAATTATTGGCTTAAGCGAAAATCTGGAGGGCACAATGTCATAAGCACGAAACCTAGGGGTCTCCAGAACCCAATTCTATCCAATTCTTTTCTTTCTCCGCGAAAACTGATCTACTGTATATCATCCTATATCGGTGGATCCCAACAAGTCTTGACGTTGAGAAAAAACAGTTTCAAGCTGGTTGCTTAACGTGTAAAGCTTGGAGCTGATTCGCCTGTTGGTTCTTTCCATGGCAAAGCCACCTTTCCGTTCAAAATTCAGAATACCCTCTGGTAAACTAACATAGCTATTGAAAATGGCCATAGAAATAGTGGATTTTCCCATTAAAAATTGTGATTTTCCATAGCTATGTTAGTTTTCCAGAGGGTTCCTAATTTAACCGGTAACTCTTCAGCAAATCCACATATGTGCCATTTGGGGATGTTGAAATGGCTGTCACTAACAGAACATGTGGCTAGCTACTGATGGTTCTTGGAGACTATCCTCCAATGAGCCAGGTGATGTTGAAATGAGACCTTTCCAAAACCCCTGGGCTTCAGAGATAAACTCGTTATGTTTGGCAGTTTGAAAAACAGAATATATCTTTTAATAAATAGCTACATGAATTTGTTTTTTTTTAGAAATAGGTTTGGTATATATACAGTACAGTACCCGGCTAGAGATTTAGCTTTGACAGAGTTCATGTTCCCCATTTTAAATCTCCGATTCGAGAGACAAACCCAAATAGGGTTCCATCTTTTCTAGGAGTTCAATCCAAGTCTTGCTGGTGATACCTATTCCTATATGAAACCAAGGTTTAATACCAAGATTAGCCACTATATGCTTGAAAGTGTGGCCCAGTGGGGAGCGTTTATCTCGTAACAGGTTGTGGTATACCCAGCATATCCCATGATATCCTCCAAACAATCCCCATGAGGGTTGGTCTTATACCCCGTCTCATTTTTTTTTGTGGCACATCCACGCATTTTGTCGCCAATTTCTGGATTAATCCACCCCTTTTTGCTGGTTAAACTATGCCATCTGGACTTTCCAAACCCTGAACATATTGAGTCAACTGCTAGTTGACGGTTCTTCATCACAATCCCTCGATCGTGAATCGACTATGTCCAGGAACACGAAACAAGCGCGTGGCTTAAAAGCAAATGTCCTGCAAACAACATGAAATCAAGCAGATTTGGATCCCTGGTAGGTCTGTTTTTCCAAACTACGTGCGGGTAGGCCGCGTAAAGCATTGTGGAAAATTGTTCTCCCTGGTCCAGGCAACTTTCAGTTTTTTCATGTTTTTTCCCACTTTCCAACCTACGGCCTGCGGTCTGACCAACCTCATCCCGGTCTTTCTATGTCTTTCTAACGATCTGGACGACAACTTTGCCGAAGATCAACTTCACTAGGTGCGCCAAGCATTTGGAACATGGGAGATGCAGTGATTTTTCGATATTCGAAGGGGCATATTTCTGGCTTGGATTGGCACTGGAGTTGCAGAACACCTGGAGAACAACTTGGTTTTTACTTTTGACAATCAAACTTCGCAAAAATACACAAAGGGCCAGACAGTACGATGATCTTCCCAGGTCTGGGTGTTGTGACCTGTGCAACTTTTCAGGTGATCGATCTTCAGTTCCCGTTTGTTTACCAGCACTACTCCTTCATAGAAACTTAGCAGCTGTACCTGCTGGTTATTTAACATAGCTATAGAAAATGGCCCATTTATATATACATATATAAATATAGATGATTTTCCTATTGAACATGAATAGGCCTGGCGATTTTCCACCGCTATGTCAAATTTCCAGAGGGTACAGACATTTCTGGATAATTTCTCACTGGCCCGACATGGATGACAATGAACTGACATTGTTTTCGCAGACTCCCAAGAAAAATTGCACGATAGGGGCGGATAACACGGCATGATCTAATTTCATAATAATTCATGGATGCAGGACCGAGATATGGACAGGTACGGACACAATGTACGATATTGCAGCACATATAACAAATCTTTCACGAACACTATAAGTTCCCTGAATCTCTCAGCGGCCTAAAGATGTCAAAATGGTTCGAGATTTTGGTGATGCACATTAACTGCGTGAACTCCTTTGCTGTCATGAGTCAAGCCTAGGTCACTTGGGGAGAAAGAAGTAGAGTCGAAGAGCCATGCCGAAGCGTTTCTACGATGAATACTCTGACATGTATTTGAAGAACAACAGTCAGACCGCCCGGAAGCAGCACATGAGTGGGCGACGCCACATCAACAACAAGGTGGAATACTGGCAGAGGCTAATCCGAGAGAAAGGTTTGACGCCACCAATCTATCCGCCTCCACCAGGAATGGTGTTGCCTATGCCCAAATTACCGGCGGCAGGGCAGCCGGCCACTCCCGGCGTGGCGAAGCTTCACGGCGTCGGCATGGCAGGGCTACCGGGCTTGATGCCGGGACTTGCTGTGGCAGGGCTGCCTCAGCTGCCAGGTCTGCCGGGAAATCTGGCTGCATTGACCATGCCAAAGGCTGCCCCAAAGATGTGAGATCCAAGAGCCAGTAGCTGAAAATGGCGACTGAAGACATTCTCTGTGTACAGTGATTCCCGACCAAAGAAGTGGATCAGAAAAGGTCTGGGATTCTGAGGAGTGACAGCTTAGCAGCTACGACATGTCGACACTTTATGTCTTTGCGAAAGTTCATGCTTGTTGAACTCACCATGAAAACCATGCAAATTCCAAAGGTATCCTATCAGAATAATGATGATAATGAAATAGAACATTAGAAAGATATCGCTGTTCAGCGAGCAACATGAAGTGAAGACGTGACATGCCAATTTGATGTTGACAGAGCATTGGATGAATATCCCCATGCGGCCCGTGAATTTTGAGAGAAACTATTCTTCTCGCGTCGAGCACAGCAATTGTTCAATCAAGGCAAGTTCGAATTCACCAGACTGACAAGTTTGTTCATATTTAAGTTCGAAATATATAATATGTTTTGTCACGCTTGTAATCGCACTACCAATGATCAATATTCGGATATATTTGGTGATTTTTACAATCTTGGTTATATGAGTTATATGTCTGAAATATGTGTGAGAAGAAACCAAATCTTGCAACCTCACTTGGTTGCAGAGGGGTGGCACATCGCCTATGATCGCCTGCTTTTCTCGATTAACCCTCGCTCGCCGAACGAAAAAGAAGCGCGCCAGCGGCCAGCCGAGATTTCCCCAAGAAGAGACCCATGGGGACCCAGCGCCAAAATCAGCCAAAATCATCATCTAATTGGAGATATTGAAATATATGTAACACATGAGTACATGGAAGGGATTTTATATGATTCAATATGATTTCATTTAGTGTAGATTTGGGTAAAATGACATACACCCAAATTGGATCATTTGCAAAATTTGCAAGTTGAATTTCCAAGCCGTCCAAGAGACCACGCTTTCATCGATCAGCATTGGGCCCACTCTTGATCCTTGATCCTTGCACCCCTCACAAGCATGGTGAGCGTTGACTTGAGCGACTGATAGTGGCTGAAATGACACGTGGATACATGTGGAGGTTTCCTAAGATGGGGGTACCATGGGGTACCCCAAGTCACCATGGGTTTCAATACTAAAATGGTTTATTTTTGGATGACTTGGGGGTTCCCCATGTTGGGAAACCTCCACATGTATCCACATGTGGCCTTATGAGCTAATGCTGATATGTGGATGTTTATTTGCCCGTCATGATGGGAAAAAAAGCTGCGCGAGAGCCAGCAAATATGGAACTTGATCAACATAATTTGGGATATTTATGGATATTAAAGAATGAGTGTCATTCATTGGTCTATGTGCCGATATTTCTGGCCAACTACCTGTGATAGGGGAACATCATCAAAATCATTTTGAACCACATCATCATCAACATCATCAGGATCATCAAGCTCATCAAAACCGTCATGATTCATAATATGCAGAGTACTCATAGCATTCATAATATTCATAGATTTCGTCATCACCACCATCATCCTTACCATGATTGTTAACTTGCCTTTCTGCCCCCTTTCCAACTTCCAGCATCCAACAACGTGACAGGCCTTGTTCAACGACTTCCCACTGAACAGCAAGTACAACATCCCCCATGCCTTCCACAACAGATACTGGGTAGATCTGATGATTGACAATCATTGATGATGATGATGATGATGATGATGATGATGATGATGATGATGATGATGAAGAGACTCTACAAGTTGAAGTGGAACAAAAAACGATCCACCATGTTCCAGCAATTGGCATAGACTTCCAGTGGAAGCAGTGTTCCAAGAGAACTACAGTTGGGCCATGCTGTGCATGGCTGAAAATACCGCATGCCTTTTTGACGCTTGAATCATATAAAAACCTAATGTTTGATGGTGAACTTCAAAATTTTGGCTGGGTGACTTCCCACCTTGTATTAACAGCCATAAACTACTGCAATCTCAAGTTCTATTGGTTCTACATACTGTACATGTAAGTTATTCTACATACACATAAGTTACACATATATATATATATATAATTATATATATAATTATATATATAATTATACATATATATATAATTATATTAATATATATATATATATTAATTATACATATATATATATATAATTATATATATATATTAATTATACATATATATATATAAAGCCATATTATAGATTGATCTTAAAAAAACACAATGTTTCGCGGTCAAAGCCCACCATCTCCTAGGCCTCGACGTGCTGCTGGCCACCGATGGCTCCGCGCGCGCGGTGGCGCGCCAGTCTGGGACCTGGAAAAAAGTGCCAGGCGTTGAACGGTTGAACCAGCGAAATGGAGGTTTCTTAAGTCATAGGGGTACCCCAATAGACACCCTCTGGTAATTCAACGGTTTGCTATTGAAAATGGCCATAGAAATAGTGGATTTTCCCATGAAAAATGGTGATTTCCCATAGTTATGTTAGTTTGCCAGAGGGTAATAGCTGGATGATTCATAATGGAAAATCCCACCCAAAAATGGATGATTTGGGGGTATCCACATTTTAGGAAACTACAAAAATTGAGATGTTTTTTTACAAAAACAGGGGAAAAAACTGGTGACTCACCATCAGTTGAATTGGTAAAATAGGGAGAGTATGATGACAAACTTTCAATTTAGGGATTTTGTCCACCAAGATTGGGATTTCATTCTCCAAGATAAAAATTCTTGACCAGAAATAGATCGGGAAAGTGAGCCAACATGGGGAAGAAACCAAGTAAATTCGAGGTATATAACCAACCATCTAGCGGTGTAATGGTAATGGGAATAAACTGAGATGTGGTATGATTTGCTGGTATTCATCTATGTATAATATATACATGCGTATTAAGATTATACATTGGGATACAATGGTAATGAAATGGAGATCTGATATAACGGGATATAAAAGGAATATCATCGGGGTAAAATGAAATACAATGTTCAACCGTGAAAGAAAAAAATGGAGGTCTAGCCATGAACATTTGAGGAAATTCCAGGACAATAAACGTGATATCAAGTGGATGGGATACACAACCAACAATAGAATGGTATTTGACTGGGTAAATGCGTTTCGGTTGTGCTTTTGCACAGGAAACCCTCTTATCTTGGACCGTGCGGACAGATTCTCCAAAAGCTGGGGTATTGCAACATTCAAACACCGAACACTGCTTTGTTTGTGTCTGATTGATTTTTGGTAAATTGTACTTGTAGTTCTATTTCAAAAAATAATGGGTATACAGTTGGTATGCAATGGCATATATAATGATATCGCCAAAGATATCAAACGTGGGGATTTCCACCGCCGATTTGCAGCAACTGATTGGGAACAACATTATTTTTGAACCGCTGGAACTAGAGGCAACTGGGTCAATGCTTTCCCCTCCGGTGTCATCAAACGTGACTTGCTGGGGAAAATCCTCCATTTAGTTCGATGGGTTTTCCAGCTAGAAAGCTCCATTTGGTTCGCGGATTTCCCAGCTATTCTGATCATGGAGTATGGGGGGAACAACTATGTTTGTTGTTGGTCTTAGATGGTCTTAGCTGTTTTAAGTTGCCCCTTGCCAGGGGAATGAAAGGAGCTGAAAAAGCTTCAGACTTGAGATTCTTCGTCCTAAAAATCTGAAACATCTGTCCACTCAAAAGCAATTTCAAACAGTCCAGAGGAGGAAATAGATGTTGGAAGATCTACAGTAGCGTTTTTCTTAACACAATCTCCCAATCTATCCCGTCAATCAACACTCAACACTGTCCACAATCACTCCTAGGAGATGCTGTTCCAGCAAGTAATCGGGTATATAGCTACTTAAAGTACCCTCTGGTGTCCTCAAACGTGGCTGGCTCGAAAATCCCGGCACTAAATTTGAATGGAGGTTTATAGCTGGGAACATAATCCATAAATGTGGGATTTTCAATTGATACGTTTGATGACACCAGAGGGTAGCGAACTGGAATTGCAATTTTAAATACTGTAGGTAAATCATAGTAAATCATCATGTTTATCATCTATAAATGGCTCATTTTCCAATGCTATTTTATCTGAAAGAATAGATGGTATATAATAATATCATGGTAATATCATTACATATATATATATATCATGATATCCCCACTATATCCCACCAAGCCCTCTTACTTACTATCAGTAGTTCTCCTATTAAATTCTCAGCTTTTTCAAATAACCAAAGGTCGTTTTTTCACAGCTGGTGGTCCAAGTCATGGGATCCAAAAATCGATGGAGTTCTTAACCAGGTATACATGTGTTTCCATTGATGATTTGCCAATATCTATATCAATGATCTATATCTATTTATATATATATATATTTATATTTGTTCACTGTACACACATACATATATATATATATATTTTAGGGATACCCCGCAAATCGCAGCAACATACCTACCGCACTACCACTTTGGTCTCTTTCCGGACTTTTTTGGACCAGGTTGTATGAGCGGTTTGAGGGTGACCTCAGCAGATTGCCAGCACTGCTTCAATTGCTGGAAGATAGGCGAAGCCGTGTTTTTTTTTTCCCCGGCTGGGCGGATCTGGATTTAATGATTATGTTATTTACCTGAAATTCATGTTCTAATGCGTGTAACATACTGGATTTCTTCTGTATATTTGATATTTGGATCATAAATGATATTGAGTGAATAGTAAAGACATCTTTGGTCACCTTATCCTAAGCTGGTGAATCTTGCTGCTATCCGACATTGTTGGTTGGGCGTATCATTCTGAAATCATCCCTGAGGCTGTGTTGATTTTACCCAGTGTTTAAAATCGCGACGATCCACATCCAAAGATTCAATTCTAGTTTGTAGTGTTCTTTCCATCCTCAATCCTTCGTTGGTCATGCATGCAAAATCATATGAAAACATTTGTGAAGCTATTTGTGAACATATTCATCATATGCCATCTGCTATACTCTGCTATACTCTGCTATACTATGCTATACTATGCTACCACTTTTCTGTTGTCCGAAAGAAAAAAAAACACGTCACCAGCACCAGCCCTTGTAGATTTCATCATCTCTTTTTGTCGCGGCACGGCGACAGGTGGGAGTTTCCCACACGTGTCTTTTCGTTGCTGTGGGTTCACATCCGCCGGGCCTCTGGTCGCGCCTTGGTTGCTGAGACGTACCGGGAATCCAACAGGAAAAATCCCCTGCAAATGGAGATGTTACCCTCTGGTAAACATACAAAAAACTATGGAAAATCACCATTTTTAATGGGAAAATCCACTATTACTATGGCCATTTTCAGTAGCTAACTGTTAGTTTACCAGAGGGTAATCCGAAAATAGTCTATAAACGGAGAATATATCCATTACGATGTTTGCTTACCAGTTACGTGTATATGAAGACAAGAATGATGATATTGGTGTTAAGTAACAACACAATATGGTGGAGGATTCTGAGGGTTTACCATATTTATATTAAGTTGATCCGAGGGTAAATGAATAATTATATATATATATATTATGTATGTATACATATGGAGCATACAGATGGATGGACAGATAGACAGATAAATGGATGGATCGATAAATAGGTACATAGGTAAATATGTTGACTGATTGATTTATGGATGAATGAATTGATTGATTGATTGATTGATTGACGGAATAAGATATGTAATGTAATGTAATGTAATGCAATGCAATGTAATGTAATGTAATGTACTCTAAGTAATGTAATTCAATGTAGTGTAATGTACTGCAATGTATAGATACATGCTCCAATCGAGCATATGATGACAGACCTTGTGACCTAGATGTACCATATTTATATTTCTAACATAGGATGGTATGATGTTGATTTTTGTTTGTCTTCTCTTTTCGTACAATGTGGAACCCCCCCCAGTTGTGTTTGTTGGACTGTAGATATATCCACCAACGATGCAACAGTCTTTGTAGCTATGAACCATCAGAAACCTATGATTGATTAAGTCCACATTTTACTTACTTGTATAATCTTATGTATATATATATATATTATATTTGTATATATCTATCTATCGATGTCTACATATTTTCTCGCGGTTTCATACCCATTTTATCCACTTCTTTGTAGCTTTTTATAGGCCACACTTGGGGGAGAACGGGCTCAAGGCATTTTCCGCCGCTCTTTCTCTCTCTGAGGTTCAGAGGACCATGACAAGAACGTCAGCGAAGATGAATGGGTCTGCGATCCGAGTGGGATGTCAGATGTGAACAAGCTTTTGCCCCATAGGTATGTTTGTTGGTTTACAACTCCTACTGTAGTAACCAAAGATACAAATGATATATATGTATATATACACATATATGTACCATAAATCCAACAGTTAGCGGAGTTCTAGACCAACTTACAGTAGTTGAGTATGAGGCTCCACCTTGAATGGGCTTGGGCTTGGTACTCGCGGCGCGCCTCATTTTCGATATTCTATGTACGCCTATCATTATTTCTTTTGTACCTTGACCCTCCGTTGACCCATCACAATTGGTAAAAATGCCAGAAATGTTTGGGTAAATTCTGAGTCTATAATTAAGTGTCCAAAGCAGAATTTACGGATTGGAACCCTGGACATTCCATGAGCCATCTACTTGTAGTTTGCTCCAGATCTTTTGTTGGGATCTGTGGTCATGTGGCCCGTGTTGCCACCCCATCTGCACCGCAGCTGGATGTGGGTTCTGAAACTAGGGGCCAGTGTGTGCCCCAGCTTCAGACACACCCAAATACCCCACATCGTTAACTATATACTCCATTATATCCCCATTATAGTTGCTTAACCTCTCCATTCTATCCACGATTCTTCGGTCAACCCCATTATACCCCCATGATTTCGTTGCTTAAAGACCCTGCTTTTAATGGTTCAACCCTCTTGGATAGCTCGTTTGAATGTTTTTCAATCCATAAAGATTTGTTGATGCTTAATCCCTTTTCTTTTTGGAAAGGACACAACCGTGTCAGCATTTTTTACAGCCCCTGTTGGCTCTGAGCCCGGACCTCGCTGCGCTGGATCCCACGGCTGATCCGGCCATGGCGGCGAGAGAAGAGGAGACGCCGAAGAAGAAACTTGACATCACCACCCTGCAAGGTGCTGAAGCCTCTGTTTGTTGGTGTAGATTCACCCCATGAATACTAGTTCGGTATATCTAGGATACAAAAACCTAGTTGTAAAACTATTACTGTGACTAGTGAACCATGTGAACCTAGTTATATCATGTTATTATATCTATCACCATTCACTATATTGTATATAGGTGAGCAGTGGCTGCTGAAGGTCTGTTTGGTTGACTATTAGTTCGGGAGATATACTTCTAAATATGTTTGGGATTATCACATATTATCACAATCCATGAATGGGAAATCCCTGTTAACCAAGCAGTATGATGGAATCACAGGAGGTTTTGAACACTGTTCAAGTTGGTTTATAAACCCCATTGACTATAGTTACATCTACATATATCTACCATATACCGATTTCACCTAGTTGTGTTCACCAACAAAGGCAATCTATGTGGCCGCACATTGTAGTCACTAGCAGGGAACCGCAAGTACGCCCAGCTCAGCAGCGCGGATTCAGCAACTAACCACTTTTCAGCAACTTCGGTTCTGAAACTATACTTGCGACCTCCTCACCTACGGTTCAGCAACTTAGGTTCAGCAGCAACTACAAGAAAAGGTATGTTCTTTTTTTAGGAATGACGACAAACTGCCCAGATTGGATTGTTAAAAGAGAAAGACATACAAAAAGAAAGACATCGATATTTTCAGGGTACGGTAAGTATTTTCCCTTCATCTCATTTTTTGAGATTCAGATTTGTCATTCACCGAGATTCTGGTCACTGTACAGGAAACAGGGTGGTATAAATGGAACTAGCAAAACTAGTACATAACCAATAGTCCTTGGGATATGACTGAGATTCGCAATGTTGAGGAAATGCATGATGTTTTTTTTCCATGTCCCTCAAAGGCAGGTGCTGTCCTTGTTCGCCAGATTTCAGGCTGATACTTCTTCACATAGGATTCCCCTGCTTGATCAAACTGGGCTTCCAATCCAGAATTCGCAGTCTTCAATGTAGACTGTAGACTCGGTGACATATGGGTTTGTCCGAAAATAGGGTACCCCTAAATCCATTGGATTATCATCATTTTCCCCATTAAAATAGCCATTTGGTGGATATCCCCGCTTTCAAGACAAGCCCATATCATAACATATCACATCCACCATGGCTTTTTTCAGATTCAGGTTCCGAGGAACCGTCCCAATGTCCAGGTTTGGCTTTAGCCATTATCAACCATGATGTATCCATAGGTGTGTACACATAATATACAACAATATATCCACACAGTGATGCAATCTGAAATAATATAATATAAGATCATGTCTATATTGTTTAATATATAATATAGTATAAATGTATAATATGTACTATCTAATGTACATATATATATATATTATTTATAAATATATATACCTATATTATTTGATGTATTGATACATAATACAGTACTCCTTACTGAAAAGTGGGCTTCTCACGGGCCCATCATCCGCCACCGCTGGGGCTCCAGAACTCCACCAGGAAGACGACTTCGACGCTCTCCGCGTTGTACTGCTCCGCCTTTTTGAGCGTGGCACAGGCGGTGATCACCGTGCAATCGGAGCCGCGGATTATCAAGGACTGGCAGATGGTTGGGGACAAAAAGGGCTGTTTTATGAGCAAACAAACATGTGGGATAGAAGTGAGTTTCATGATGGTTGGTTGATATTGGTTATATGGCCATAGTTATTTTACGATATCTGTGTGTGTTTCAAAAATGAGCGCACATCCGGAGACCTGGGATCGGGATACATAAAGTTAATGGGATCTGCAAGCAGCAAGATCTTTTTTAAATCGGGGTTTCCTTGAAAGATGGACCCAGGGACCCGGAAATCATTCAAGTTACCCTCTGGTAGTTTAACATAGCTATGGAAAATTACTGTTTTTGTCAGGTATATCATGGTATATCATCTATGAATGGACCATTTTCCATAGCTATGTTTTTTTGCTGGAGGGTATTGGTTGTTTTGTTCACAGGGGAAACCTTTCAGGTTTCGGGGTCCCCAAATGGGTTTCGTTGAACCAGTGAATTTCATGGGTCGAAACTTGAAACCAACCAAGATATAGAGAGATATGCAGACATGCAAATGTCCGAGAGGATTTTTTTCAATCAAGTTGTTGGGGTTCCATATTTAATTTATAAAAAGGGCTCGTAGAGAAAAGCAATCCGGGAGATCGAAGATCAATAGATCAGGCTTCTGGATGGTTTTACACAGCATGAAGCCACAGACTAGTGCAACCATCAATGTCTCAGGCAAAGTAAGGTTGAAATCTGCTGACAATGCTGTTAACCAACAGAACTCACTGGTTGATTCCGGGATTTCAAACATTGTTTTGATAGGGAATCTTCACGACCATCATGAAACAGCCATTCACCAATTACCAATTACAATTTTATTTTACTTGTCTGGGATTCCAGTCTTAAAGGTGTTTTTTCCTAGCGTCTTTAGGCGCTTGATTTGTCTTCTACATTCCATGCAAAGTAAGATGATCAGTCGACTACTTTGAGGCGCTCCCCACCGCAGGGGCGCCGCCGCAGTTGTCCAGGACTTGGCGGGCGGCGATTTGGGGATCACTGCCACTTTGTTGGCCAACACTTCTGGTCTGGTGGGGCTGATAGGAATCGTCATCAACCAGAAACTTGGTCCTGGTCCTGGCTGGTCCTGGCTGGTGATGGAACTTGGCTCCCCGAACTAGCCATGGAGGTTCTTCTTGGAAAAATCATCTCCAAAGGGGTGCATTTTCATGAATTTTCCATTCAAGGGTAATTGATTCTTTCTATAAGATCTAGAAGTGGAGGAATGTGCATGAAGAGTAAAATGTCCCACTGAAAATGAGCAATGATGCCGCAGAAATGATCCTCAATAAGGGCAACCGCAACCACCTCAAAATGGGACAGACCCAGAATATCCGTTGAAAAACGGGTGCTTTTGGTGGCCAAAAAGCCATAAAAACCACCAGAAAGCCCGATGAATTCAGCTTGGAAGTGCCGGGCTCGAGGATCGGGGGCAAATTTTCGGATGCCTTGGGCCGCAAGCCGTTTCTGTTGCTGGGGCCAGCGGCGAACGTTTTCTTCGGATCCTGGGACTTCTGAGCTGAGACATTCAATGGATAGAGAATCACCCCCAAAGGATGGAAAAGCTTTCTCTGTGATATATATATATATACAATATCATACAATATTATATACATATACATACATATGTATATATATATATATATACACGTAAAGTAGGATGTTGCGTCTTATCATTTTTTGGGGGTGAGAATTGCTAATAGTTATTTCAACTCAGCTGGGGAGTTCCCCTTGGTGGAACTCAAGGGTGACAGGGGCTGCACTTCCAGCGCAGAGAAGCTTCTCACCATTTAAGGATTACCCTCTGGTAAACGTTTACATAACTATGGGAACATCACCATTTTTCATGGGAAAATCCACTATTTCTATGGCCATTTTCAATAGCTATGTTAGTTTACCAGAGGGTACACTCTTGTGTTTCCATCCCTGTGAAACAGCCGTGGAAGCTTGTGATCATTATATAAATGGCTCCAGAATTTTCATCAAAGATACCCTCTGGTGAACTAACATAGCTATTGAAAATGGACCATTTATAGTGGATTTTCCCATCAAAAACATGTGATTTTCCATAATAAATCAGGATATTTCCAGGTTTCACATGAATTCCATGTTGACTCGGAGCCATCGCTCCAACGCCCTCAGGTGTGCTGATGTATCGCTACTCCAACCGTCGTCGAGTGGTTCTGTCCGGACTCCCAGGATCAAATGTCGGTGAATCGCAAGGTTTTTGAACCGGAAAGCCTTGGTAAAAGCACACTTTCTTCATATCGCAGCCCTATACAAATGGTGGTATCACCGGCAAAAATGGTGCTATACGGGGCTTATAATGGGATAATGTCATGGCGATTGATTATTTGATTATATACGTTTGGATGACTGATGTTGGACTCACAATAAGCTCACCGGAAATGATGCTTAACGGGAATCATCCTTGACATGGTCTCAAAAATCGTTTTGGACGGTTTATTAATGTTTAGGATGTTTATTATAGATTACCCAGAATGAATTGCTCAGTTGGATTTTGAAAGTGGGTGCTAAACCCATCGGTCGGCTAGTTCAGATACTTGAGTCCATGGAGCTTTGCCTTCCGACGGCAATGATAGCCCCTTGTATTGTTCTATGTCATGGGGATGTCATTCCATTCTCTGCCAAGTTCTAAATTTAGCACCACAATAAAACAAATGGCATCAGATTGCCACGTTTTTCCGTGCAGTGTAACTCATGATATCTCTCCCATTTGAGGCAGGAAATGGTGCTTGTATTCAGGAATTCTTGAATATTCCCTTGAAGCCATTTTATGGTGAATTACACATATAAAAAATGTTGTACATGTTATTCATGTTTTTTCTACATGTTATGTACATAAAGACAATATGTTGAGTATGCATATACATATACGATATAGACATATATGATATAACAATATAACAATATAGCAATATATAACAATATATGATAATGTACAACAATATAGAACAATATAGAACAATATAGAACAATATAGAACAATATAGAACAATATAGAACAATATAGAACAATACATAACAATATATAGCAATATAGAACAATATTGAACAATATAGAACAATATAGAAAAATATAGAACAATATAGAATAGAACAATATACAATATATAACAACAGAAAGGGACGTTGTGGAGGCTCCATTTTTACGCAGTTTTAAGAAAAGTCACTAAAACACATTTTGGGTGCATACACATATCTGATGTAAATTGTTTATCAAGTTTTCTTTCTGATGGTTAGAATTAGTAAAATATAGTAAACTTAATTATATATGTTATGAAAATCAACCAGAAAGGCTATGTTGAAACTTCATATTACTTGTATATCTCTGTATAATAGTTTATAGTGACATTGCCTAATTAATCTTGATTTTCATCTTTAATAGCTTAATGTAAAAGAAAGAAATGAACAGATCTGAATGGACAAGACCTTAAAAACTCATTGTTTTTTTTCTACTTGTCCATTCAAAACATCAAAAAACCCTAGGGAAACAAGGTTTTTTCAATTGAAACTTCCGCAGGGTTTCAAGACTTCATTCAAACACCTTTAAACAACATAGTTTTTTAAAAAAGATTTTGCATTGAAAATATCAAAAATCATTGGACTTTCAAAGGTTGTAGCAAAGATTGAATTTCTTTCTCTCTTTTTGTCTTCTAGAGCTCACTCAGGGGGGAAAAAAAATATTGGCATTGAAGAAGAGGAGTGCCCCAAGTGGCAATTCAAATTTGGTTGTCGCGGTCGATCCTCGGAGGCTGGAATGGGGCTATTTGGGGTTCAGCCTATCATTCCATCAAGCTGAAAAATGTCGTTTTTGGTTTGGACGGTTCATTAGACTCAGCATGAACATGTCCAAAAATTCATTCACAGTGGCCCAAAGATATTCTGTCTGAGGAGCTTGGGTACTTCTTGCACGAAGGAGAAGAACAACCGCGTCGCAGCCGTGGCACAATCATCGACGTAGAGGGCTCGCGTTGGTCAAAATTTGGTTTTGACGTGTTCCAAAAACTTGCTGACTTTTCCAAGTATGAATTCCAAGGGTAGTGATCGTTTCAGAAGAAAAGTGTCCGGGTTGGGCTCCCTGGTGGCAGGAAACCTGTGAGCATGGCATTGTAGTCTTGGCCAATCTACATGGAGCAGACGCGTATAGTTTTTTATCGACCAGCTGACGTTGTAAATTCGGAATTGGTGCAGTGACATATCCATACGGATCCGAGTGGAAGAGTTCAAAAGGGTGATGATTGGAGCTAGGGCAGAGAGCATGCTTTTTGTGGAGCCCTTTGGTCAAAACTGTTTGTTGTGCAGATCCTTCGACCAGTATAATATATATATATATACATATACGTAGATATCGTATATAAATATAAATATATATATATATATATATTGATACTGATAATATAGTAGTAAGTAGGCAGTAGTCGCCGCTGGGAGGAGCGAACCGCAAAGTGCCTGGCAACTTCAATGCAGACCCCCATTGGTGTTATTCTATTTATCGGTATCTTGTCCTACAGGCTGTTTAGTAGCTAGCAGACACAAAATTTCAGAGACCGTCACCCAGGCGAAAATGTTTGAGACGCTCCCTGTCAACACCTTGTCAGTGTCAAGATTTACATCCCCCAGACCAGGATGAGATCAGTGAGAACTGTAGGTAGTCCCCGGTCCACTAGCACAAGTCACCCCCAAATAAACCCTAAATGGCTAGTTGAGAAGAAGATCTCCCAAGACCAGGAGGAGATCAGTTGGATACCCCCCAAAATAAACCCTGCATGGCTAGTTGAGAAGAAGATCTCCCAAGACCAGGAGGAGATCAGTTGGAGACCCCTCCCCAAATAACCTCTAAATGGCTAGTTGAGAAGAAGATCTCCCAGGATCAGGATGAGATCAGTTGGAGACTTTCCCCCCAAAAATATACCCTAAATGGCTAGTTGAGAAGAAGATCCCCCAACACCAGAAGGAGATCAGTTGGATACCCGGAGAAAAAAAACAAATCCCCCTCTACCTGGTCTACTGAGACTAGCTCCGGCACACTGATAGCATTTGATACCTTCGAAGTCTGGTCTTACCTGTCTATCCGGTCTATTGGGACTAGCTCCGGCACACTGATAGCATCTGATACCGGGCCACTTCCGGCTGATGTGATCGCTTCACGACGTCATCAAAGATTATGGGAAGAACGTGTGGGATATGAAGGACCGCCAAGTCCAGCACTGGGCCATTCTTACATCCCTTGGTCTGTTTCAAAGGCTGTCATGAAGTCGACGATTGTTTTCTCCGAGTTCATCCATATGCTCAAAGTGGACAACTGGCGGCCTGGGTCTTGGCCCCCATCCGATCCATTGAATGCGACCAGGAGCTTTCCAAGGTTTTGTGGCGGCGACACGACTCATGAATAGGGATTCGAATTTCCACTATGAATTGGGGAGGCATAGGCCTGCTACAAATGCAAAAACCCTATGTTTTTTGTAGAAATCAAATAACCTGGGATCCCTACATTCGTAGAAAATGACCTTGTTTTGTAGTTAAAAAAAGGGGGTACCCAGGCAACGTGTTTAGTAGTGATGCCATTTTGGATGATTTTTACCTGGTACTGAGTTTTTTGTAGTATAGGTGGGCCCCAGAGTTTTGTNACCCAGGCAACGTGTTTAGTAGTGATGCCATTTTGGATGATTTTTACCTGGTACTGAGTTTTTTGTAGTATAGGTGGGCCCCAGAGTTTTGTAGTATATGTATCCCCATGGATCGCAAGTGCGTGAGGCGAGGAAGCCCAGAAAATGGGTCTTGGCTGACCGTGGCAGTGGGTTTGGTGCGGGTGTGTGGGTAAGAGATCCCCGCTGGAATTTCCTCTATAGACCTTGTACTCTTTGGTTTTATCTCGTGATGTGTGGTTGATGTTTTGCTCGCTGTTCTGCTTTGGTTGGTGTTGTTCTGAAGCAGCCCATGAAGAGGCATGCGCAAGCATGATCTTGGATCGGGGCAGTCTGAGCATGGCGAAAGCTTTTGCTCGGACTCACCTGCTTCGGAGTGATACTGACTGGATCTGACAGTNGCGCAAGCATGATCTTGGATCGGGGCAGTCTGAGCATGGCGAAAGCTTTTGCTCGGACTCACCTGCTTCGGAGTGATACTGACTGGATCTGACAGTGCCGAAGATAGAAAGAACATGTTTGTTTCCAGACCGTTTTGTAAGCAGAGCTTGGGTGCTAGACCGTTTTGTCACAAGGACATGGCCGCCAATGCGTAACCTGTATTTGAACTCGCTGCCAAGACGCAACCAGTAAATGAATACGATGCCAATGCACAACCTGTACTTGAACTCACTGCCAATCGTGCGCAACCAGTACATGAACACACCGCCAATGCGTAACCATTTTGTAGACACTGGGGGCATGCACCCCATTTTGTAGTATAAACTAGGGGTTGCATAACCCCCCCACCGTTTTGCAAGAAGAACTTGGTTGCTAGTCCGTTTTAAAAGCAAGACCTGGTCGCGAGAGCATTTTGTAAGCAGAGCNAGGGGTTGCATAACCCCCCCACCGTTTTGCAAGAAGAACTTGGTTGCTAGTCCGTTTTAAAAGCAAGACCTGGTCGCGAGAGCATTTTGTAAGCAGAGCTTTGTGAGCAGAGCTTTTGTGCTGGACCGTTTTGTACGTCGAACTTGGTTG
>BGPT01000313.1:99085-112762 GCA_003297045.1 Symbiodinium sp. clade C Y103 | reverse complement strand
ATGCGTAACCTGTAATGGAAAGAGCTGCAAATACATAACCAGTACATGAACACACTGCCAATGCGTAACCATTTTGTAGACACTGGGGGCATGCACCCCCTTTCGTAGTATAAACAAGGGTCTGCATAACCCCCCCCACCGTTTTGCAAGAAGAACTTGGTTGCTAGACCGGTTTCAAAGCAAGACCTGGTCACGAGACCGTTTTGTAAGCAGAGCTTTGTACGTCGAACTNGCTAGACCGGTTTCAAAGCAAGACCTGGTCACGAGACCGTTTTGTAAGCAGAGCTTTGTACGTCGAACTTGGTTGCCAGACCATTGTAGTATAAACGAGAGGTATATGAACACGCTGCCGATGCGTAACCTGTAATTGAACTCACTGCCAATGCGTCACCAGCAGATGAACACGCTGCCAATGCGTAACCATTTTGTAGACACTGGGGGGCATGCAGCCCATTTTGTAGTATAAACACGGGACCGTTTTGCAAAAGAAATTGGTTCAGGAGACGAATGGTAGTGCCCTGCAGTATCAACCCCGGCCCCATGATACCTAATGGAGTTTTGAAACAGATTTCGCTCTTGGAATTGAAATTAATTGTTTTCAGTGTCCACCTCAATCAACTGGCTGCCAATACGTAACCAGTAAATGAATACGATGCCAATGCATAACCTGTACTTGAACTCACTGCCAATCATGCGCAACCAGTACACNCTCAATCAACTGGCTGCCAATACGTAACCAGTAAATGAATACGATGCCAATGCATAACCTGTACTTGAACTCACTGCCAATCATGCGCAACCAGTACACGAACATGCTGCCAATGCGTAACCTGCAATTGAACTCACTGCCAATGCATAACCAGTAAATGAATACGATGCCAAGGTTAACCTGTACTTGAACTCACTGCCAATCATGCGCAACCAGTACGCGAACATGCTGCCAATGCGTAACCTGCAATTGAACTCACTGCCAATGCGTAACCTGCAATTGAACTCACTGCCAATGCGTCACCAGTACATGAACACACTGCCAATGCGTAACCGTTTTGTAGAGTCGGAGCGAAAAAAGTGGAACAGGGTTGTGCTCTCTACAAACTGATGGGTACGGGTTCCTACATGTAGTTTTTGGCCAGTTGCTTCTTTCTACAAAATGATTTCCAGCTCTCAGACGAAGACCCCAAATATGGAATTTCAAGTTGTGTCTGACTCCTCGTTTTTTTTGCAGGATAGCTGGGGGCCCTAGATTCGTAGTATTCAACCAATCTCACAAATCATTTTGTAGAGACTGGGCATCAAAACCTATGGTTTGTAGCTACAAAACAGGGGGCACAACCCANCTAGATTCGTAGTATTCAACCAATCTCACAAATCATTTTGTAGAGACTGGGCATCAAAACCTATGGTTTGTAGCTACAAAACAGGGGGCACAACCCACCTCCCTAAATTCCAATCCCTATACTCATGATGATTTCATTCGAAAGATGACCAAGGAGATTGCGACAGGCATGGTGCGCAAAGGAAAAGTTTTTCAAAAAAAGCGCAAAAAATTGAATACGTCAGAGTGGAAGCGAGCGCGGCACGCTCGCAGAATGCGACAACGTCACCAAACATGATTAGTTCTAGGGTTCAGTTCAGCCACATGATTGTGTTTGTATACGCACATACTGTATATATAATTATAATATATACATTGTAGATCTACATCGATAGATAACATCTAGAATTGCATCTCATTGAAGTAAGGTTATCGAACTTTGTACTTGTACAACACATATATGGTAACAAGTAAAAACTGTCACGATTTTGATCCCAAAAGTGGATCTGGTGTGAAAAGGCAGAGCTACAGCAGGCTGGGAGAAAAAGAAGAAGTTGTGTGACCTCATAGCCAAAGACAAAGGATAATTTTCACTGCCTCAAGCGTCTCCGCGCCAGGAGCAAAAGAAGGAAAAACCTGGACAACGAGGAGTTTCAGGCTCAGGCTGATCAAATACAAAAATAGAAAAAGTGATATTCATAACCATCCCCCATGGTTGAATCAGTGGCACTATGATTTAGTAATGAGAGTGGGACCTATAATGCTTTGGTTTAAATGTAACAGGTCATTTAGGAACTGCATTGTATTTACATGTCTACTGTCTAATCAAATGATAAAACGCACAACCTGGTAAAAAGCAGGTCTCCACAGCGTCCCAGTCTCTTTAACAATATGTAACAATATATCACGATATATCACATTGTATAACACTCTGTAACAATATATAACAATATGCAACCATATACAGCACTATAAAACAATACAGAACAATATACAACAATATATAAAATATATTTTTACTATATATTTGCAATTTTTTGGATATGGATCAACAGTATGATACCCGTGGTTTTTGCGACGCAATCTCCAGGCCCGTGCGCATTCTGCGGGCCATTCTGACCACGTTCTCCAGCACCGTGATGCTGACAGCTGCCATGCACCTCGGCACAGGGCATCATGAAATTTGGCAGATGAAGTATCTATGTAATCTATGGGTGAATCATTGATAGTTGATTTATTGATACTATGGATGAATCTTGAAATATGTATAATGGATATTACATGTGACTAACTAGGAACTGATAGTTGATCTATTGATACGATGAATTTATTTTTGACATATGTTGAAATTTGTAGAACATTCAACGACATTGACCAACTAAGAATAGTCAACTATAGTACTTTTTTCGGTGGATGAAATATGATACAACCACTACCCTCTGGTTATTTAACATAGCTATGGAACACGGCCCATTTGTAAATGTTAAAAAAATGATTTGCATGTAGATATGATATGGTGACTTTCCATAAAAATCGTAGCCATGTTAAATAACCAGAGGGTATACCGCCCGGTAATCAAACATGACAATTGAAAACGCCCTGCGACATGGAGGTTTGAGTGTGCAAATCAATCATAAATGATGAAAGTCCATTGTTATGTTTGATTTCCAGAGGGTAGATCATATGTATACGTATATATAACATGTCTATACCTAATATCATTTATGTATAGTGTTTGTTGTTTCTTAATATATGCACATATACATACATAAATGCAAATAATTGGACAATATACACACTTAGATATTTGTCTGTACTTCAACCCGATTGCTCAATATTGTAATGTATTACGTATCGGATCTTGTTGGTAATTATTGAGATTTTGTTTACTATTATTAAGCGCACACACACAGACCCCCAGGTTGCCCAAACCCCGAATACCAGCTACACTACCGTATTAGACATGTTCTAGACGTGGAAAAGATGCAACATCGACAACAATATATCGAAACGATATATTAACTTGCTACTCGTATGTACTTTGTTGGATTGTGCACATCACTGTATCGCCAACAAGATTGCCCTGTGTGACTCGTTTGTGCGAATATTTTACGAGGAATCAATGAATGTGTCATTTGTGGCAGTTTAATCTCTAGCCCGTTGGCCAAAAAATAGGCCACTAACTTTGAGGGATTTCAGGCGTCTCATATCGAACTTTGGGGCCGATATGGACTGGGTCAGTTGGGTCACCAATGGGCAGATTGGAACCCTAGCTCGTTGATGCAGATTGCCAAGCACCACGCCAGCTGAAAGATGAAGTCCATGGTTTGTAGTAATTCATTTCAGCCTAAAGCAAATCCCATATTTAGTAGATAGCATGTCTTTGTTTTTTCAGATCCAATTTGGATTGCCATTTGTTGCCAGCCAAATTAAGGTTCTCAATTTCTATATATCCCTGATGAATCATTTGGGAAGTTCCAGGTTTATCCCACAACCTTTTGTTATTTCCACCTTTCCCTGTTGTGGATTATGCTGGAAGTTCGGATCCTTATTTAGATTTGAATACATTATCCGCAGCAGAGGTTAGAAAACAGGGATTCAACATTCAAGAGATAAAATCAGTGTGGTTTTGTCATGTCTTACCCCCAAAAAAAATATTTGGCAGTCAATATGGCTCAGAACTCAAAACCACCCTGAAAACTACTCATGGACCCCCGCAAGAACAGGGAACTGGAACATGCTTTTCCTGTTTGACAAAGATGTTGTGGCTGACACCACCACAGTCAGTCACCAACAATCGAACCCAACGAGGGCAGACATCGTCAGTGGCGTACAGCTTAGCGCGGCCATCAGCAAGATGGGTATCTCGGCGCGTGGAATTTGGATCATTTTGTGGTTCCCATATTCTAAACCTGGTTTGTGTAGCCAACCATCATGAATAGCTTGGGAATATCATCGGCATATCGTAGGGGTATCATGGGGATATAGGGTACATGTAAATCGTCGGTCTCTATCAATCTACCTTTCAATCTACCAATCAATCAACACATATACATATACATATACATATATACATTTACATATACATATGTGAATTATATATGAATGATAGTATATATTGTATTATGGGATATAGAAATTAGACAAGATTCTGGGTGGTCGTTTTAGGAATGCCCCCCCCGCCCAGTTGCGTTATGTTTGTTGAGATTTCCCTGTTCATTAATCCTCACCATGATTCTAGTCTTAGCCTAGTGGCCTAGTACTAAACCAACGGACACCTGTCATTTGGGTGCCATTCCTTGATAATGGGACATGTAAATACAATGGTGTCTATGTATAGATATACAATTATATATATATATATACAATGCAGGGTGGATGGTATATACAATGCAGGGTGGATGGGATATAATGGGATTTAGAGGGAAACCATGGGAAACCTCTACTGTAAGGGATTAACCCCGCAATTAGAAAATGGGTTTGTGCCAAAACATGTGTTTTACAATGTTTTACACGTTTTCTTTTTTCTTACTGTATCAGTAAATACAGTTTGGATCTTTAAACCATGAAATCCAATACCTTTTTTATGAAATATCGGGGGAAACCACAGCTTTGCCGAACCATCAATCATGCGAATATCACGGGGAGATGGAATATAGAATGTGTACACATACACATATATACTGTATATATATATATTTATAGAGATTGGGATATAGACAACCAACAATACATGATGGTTGGTTTAACATATAATGAGGATGTACATTTGTTTAGCTCTGGTTTTTCCAAGAATGGGATACCCCGAAAATCTATGGTCTGTCATGTTTTTCCCAATTGAAATTGCCTTTTTGGGTCATGTCCAAATTTTGGACTAACCCAAATTCCTTGATCATCCTTATCCCCAAAGTACTCATCAGAATCTGCAAACATACCGAAGATTTTGGGACACGCATAAATTTTGATGGATACATTGGGGTTCTTGAGCTCAGTTCCAAAAAACAGAAAGATCTTAGGCAAAGAGGCACACCTTGTTTCGCAACTTTTGCTTTAGTACAGGGAGCGGTTGCACCACACCATGAAATGAGTTTCGAACGAAAAAAACGCGCTCAGGCAGTAGTGCAGCGGTGGTTATTTGGGTCTGTCTTGAAAATGGGGTGCCCCTTTCCATCCCATCCTTTATCATCAATGTGGCCATTTCAATTTCATATGTATACCCCGTTTCCAGACAAACCATATGAAGTGCTGAAACAGGTGTAGACCAACCTGTTTCTTTTTTTTTCAAAACCCGGCGTCCCTGGAGCCCTTTAGGTCAGCTTGCTGATGTGTCATGGTATTGATTTCAAACAACCAAGTCCAACAAATGTTTGTTAATCTTGGAGGGGAGCTTCAATGCCACGGCCGTAAATCAGGCTTGCGAATGTTTGTAAACAGATCCATGCGTATCGGTGTGGGTCTCGATTGTACAAACCCAGATTAACATTCCGGGCCAATTGAACATCATTCCCAGTAAAAATATGTAAAAATATTGAATGAGGTTCGGATTGTATTATGTGTTCTCTTGGTCCTGGTGATCAATGTTGTTCGGATAAGTTCATTGATAAGCATTCCCCTTGTTGATATCATAATGAAGTCCACCACATTCTATACTGACGTATGTCTACCCTGTGTAACCATCGTATTGTATTGTCGGTTGATATTTGTTGTGTGTCTATGTATACGTACACACATATCCGTATATTTTCTTCCTAAGGCAATGAAGTCTTAGGGTGACTGCGCTTTTCGCCATCAAGAGAGGGTCGAAACGTGCGGGTGATACATAATGTGGATACAGTATCATTACATGGCTAGAATTGGATGATGGGGAAAAAAACAAAAACAACTACAGGGAACCCTTATATCTACTGTACTTGTTAAAATAAGAACATGGTTTCCTCTAGATTTTCCCATATGTTGCCTGAGACCAATGCATTGAGACATAGGGACTGAAGCATTTGATGGTGAACCTCCATCCCCCATCCCCAAATGCTGAGGCGCAGCTGTGGGAGCAGCCATTGTGGCCACACCATTTTTGGAATCTTGCTTCTGCAAACCATGTTGATAACACAAATTCTAGGATTGAGATGAATCAATCCACATTTTTTTTTAACATCTTGATGAATCACCCAACTTTGGGGAATATTGGAATATTACCATCTAGTAATTCTTGAGGACAATCGAATCATGGAAAATAATGCATTGATCAAGGAATACAAGGATATCAAACCATGTTAAGACAGTAAGTGAGATGTTCATGAAGGGAAAACAAGGCACAGTGATCCCAGAATTATTTTTAGAGGGTGATCGCTGGAATCCTGAGTGCTAATCAACAACAGTTGAGGGTATCTATCCCTAAATGACCTTGTGTTTTTCCTTTGAAGCCTAGATCATTGCGATGAACAATGTATTCATAACAATACTTAGGATATCAATCAACACAAAAGTGGCGATCCAAGAATTATTGATACTGTAACTGAGTGAGAATCAACAATTTGGATAAGCTGACCGTCATGAATGGTTTGTGAATAGGTATGAATCAGCAATAACTAGGATATTGACTCGCACATAAAGTCGCCAGCAAATAATGGGAATCCAATCGTTGTTTCTAACATCACCATGTTTGATGGAGTCGCCAGCAAATAATGGGAATCCAATCGTTGTTTCTAACATCACCATATTTGATGGTTAAATCATCAATTTACACCCAATATCCAAATACCCTCTGCTAATTTAACATGTTGATGGAATCTATCCATTTATAGAGGATTTACCTTTAAACAATGGGTATTTTCTACAGCAAGCGGTGATCTCAGAGCGTTTCTCCGGAGTCACGTCAAGGAGACCTTGATCCTGCAACGCTTCAAGATGCAGACGGCATACTTGGCGCTGCTGGGACGACCTCAGCATGGGATTTTTTTGTGTTTGGATCTTCCAAAAACATGGGGGAAAATCCTCCAGGAATTGATGGACATTTCGAAAATGCTGGGATTGTTTCTAGACACCCTCATGATTTTGACACGAATGCGTATTTTTTGCAAAGGTGTTTGTATATTAGTTCATCCTGATTCTTCCTGTTGGTGGGTATTTGGAGAAACTAGGTGGGGCCAATCCTGGGGGTTCAGGGTATACTACCTATGATTAATGAGGAGACTGGCCCAAGTCGACTGAGAGTCCATTCCATTATAGATATAATATGTGTTGTTCTTTGAAACCAAACCTCACAGTACTACTTCAATGTTCCTCGAAATGGTTACAGACTGGGATGTGCTCCAAACATATTGACGTGATGTGGTGCAGTCCACCAGTTGCCGGCAAGTTGTCCACTGCAGGTGGTTCATAGAGCTTTGAGTGTTGAAGCAACCCCTCCGTGCAAGTGAGCTATCCCATGTTATTTCTTTCGAATGATGATTGCTGGAATGTTTTTTTTCCGAATTTGCCAAGTCCCATTCGGACTACGTATGGTGCTTTGGTTGTGTTCCCGTGTTTGCTGAAACGAAAAATACACAATTCGCACTAGGTATTTTTTTGTTTTATACATATCTAGTATATCTATATGCCAATCTGCATCACCCTTGATCCTTGCTGGCCAGTTGTGCAGTTTCAGGTTGTCTTCGCTGGGAATGGTCACTTTTCTGCAGTTTCAGGGAAGATGGCAGTATTTTGTGCACCTTCACATTGACGTTCAAATGGTGGTCCTTGAATTGGGGAAAGAACGCGATGGATTCACCTTCCCACCAAGATTTCGGATATTGCGGAATGCCTACTGTAGTAGGATTTCGAATGGCCATTCCCAACTTTATCAGTGAAAGCAAACCCTGGATGTGATACCCCCCATCTAATATATATATATACATATATATATATATATACAGCACCCCAGAGAAAGATAGACACGTTTTGGACACCTGAAAAGACATACCCGATTTCACATTTCTTTTGCGTTTTTCGTGGAGGGTGCTATATAGTTACCCCGAGTTATCCTCAAAAAGATTGAAACGAACATCCCTACCGAAATAATTAGTGACAATTCACTGTTCGATCTATTCGGGCGACTACGCAATATACGTATGCATACCCTCCGGTAATCAAACGTGGCAATTGGAAATCCCCTATAAATGATGGTTTTAATGGGAAAATCCTCTATAAATGGTGGATTTTCCATTGCCATGTTTGATTACCAGAGGTTATCTATTCTGTTGGTATGCAATGACTCTCCAACATTTCTGGATGGGACATTTCGGGCTGTGGGATCCACAGTTCCCGTGAAGGGTGGATGGATCGCCCCAAAATTCATTGGCCAGATCCAAGCGAATGGTGCCGTCTTTTGGATCCTTTTGTGTCCTTTTGCAGCCTCAGCTATGTGTGAATATAAATATATATATATATAATTATATATATGTATGATTATATATATATATAATTATATATATATATAATATTGTAAAATATACACGTGTGTGTGTGTGTCCGTACAGTATGTATATGTATATATGTTTGCAGATTGGAAAATGGAAAAGGACTGGCTGACAACCACGCATCATGATGAGCATTTCATTGACTGTGGCGACATGCACAGAACGAAGTTCATCACGCACAGAGGATGAATGCGAAGTCTACATGTTTTTTGTTCGTTCCGAGCCTCAAGCAGTATTCTGAGTTGGCAGTGTTTGCCATCAATGATCAGAATATATCAGTAGACAGCGGTTCGCAGTATGCCGTCACGACGTCAGTGGGCCAGATTGGATCAACAGATTGTATCAATCCAAGAACTTAGTAATTGTTTTTGGGTTGCAATCCATAATTAGTTGAGGTCTATCAAGGGAGATGATTTGATATAACGCACTTAACCACCATCAATCCAAACTTTGGGTCTTATCACAGTATGGCTTTTCAACATTTCCTTCCAAACTGTGAAACATCCCGTCCAGCAAAGAAACATGGCACTTGAAAGATGGTATTCTCATCCCACCTTCATTTATGGGACAGTTCCAGTTGCCATGTTCGATGACACCGGAAGGTAATATGGTCAATGTTAATCAATATTATGGTTGGTGAATCAATAATTAACCATTATTAGCTAGTTAATATTGATTTTTCAATATGAACTATCAATGGTTAACTAACTAATGACTAATGGATGTTGAACTCACAACTAACATTAATTAATTGGTCGGTATTTATTGTTAATGGATACAGTTGCTACCACTCCTTGTGATGCTTCTACCCTACAGCCGGTGCAAGGTCCATGTGCTCTTCAGCATGGTCTCTGTGCCAGAGACCTTGGTGAAAAGTCAACGCAAGAGCTGGTCCTCTGTGCTGCAGCTGCTTGGTGACGTTTTGGCTCCAGCTCTGGATGACTGGGGAGGGCATCAACCAATGAGAGATGGTTGGTTGATACAGTTAGTTAAGAGTCTAGTATGCTTTAATCAAGGGATAGTTAACACCATTAGTTTAAACAGTTAGTTAGTTAACAACATCGGATTTCTGGGTCACTTTCCAGTCCCTTTGTGTGCATTGTGGACCAACATGTCGTTTATCACCTGTGTGGTAAACCTGCCATAAACCATCCCATGAACCGTTACGCTTTGGGCGCTATGAAAAACATCATCCCAAATAGGCGTATACCCAATGATTTTCATCCCACTTGGGGATGGTTGATCCACTGTGTAAACCTGGTGCTCTCCTGAGAAGACAAAAAATGCTCCCAGAGTTGAAGCCCTTTACCAATTATAACTGGTTATTATGGCTATGAATGGGGTTCTTATTCCATAAATGGGGTTACAACTGACTTACAACTGGTAAAGGGCCAGAACTGCAGTGGGTTCCATAGCATTTCCCATTTCCCAGAACCTGCACGCGATCCTGAGGTTGTCCTCTATCAATCCGTTTGGCTTCTTGAAACTTGGTATGACAAGAGCTTGGACCGTTCCAGGCTAGTCCAGCTTGGATGTTCGTCAGGTCTTTTAAGGTGGTCATTTAGAAAAGTAGCAGTCACCACAACCAGATGAATTTCATAGGAACACCACACCCAATGCCCAAACGATTAGATTTGATATGGATTGGTGCATAGACCAAATATGTGTTCTTCATATTTAAATCACATGAATATGGACGATGCTTCTCAGCTATAGCATCCAAGCAGAACGAAATCTGCGTGCCTCGGAAATGTACCAAGCTTTTGGCAGGTTTCAAGTTGATGTCCCATCCCAAATTTTTGGGATGTATAGTCAGCGACATGACGAATCGAACCATCGTCAGAACTGTATTCAGAATATTGGAGATGTTGGATGTCTGAACATGCAGGATATTGTACAACATCTAGAATCTAGACTAAATGTCTAGTTACATAGATGTGTTTCCAATGAGATTCCGTTGTTTTCTTCTGAATTCTTCTGAGTTTGCTTTCATAATAGCCATAATTTTGTGAGATATCCATCCTCAACACAATGTGATCTCCATTTGGGATATCATATTCCCTCATCATGTGCATGGCCAACATGAACAGTTGGATTCTTGAATTTCTGAGGAAAACACCATGTACAACCTCTTGTAAGAGCTTTTGGATTTTTTTATATGGATTTTTGGATATTTGTATGTGCATGTGGTTATCAAGGGGACCGATGAATGATTAGTGCGATCATTCTCAAAAAGACCCTTCGGTAATCCAAGCAATCAATGGAACACACAGGATTTGTAATGATTCTCTTAAAACGCCATTTGCATCCATTTGCAGAGATTCACATTGTCCCTTCAACTAGCCTTTAAGTGCTTGTTCCATTGGCCTTGGGGGCCTCATGTTTCCTTTGTTTCCTTTGTGCTGAGTGTCCCAGGAATATCTTTAGACGTGGTTCCTGCGCCCTGCAGAAGATGACGATGATTCAAACCCTGCAGATGTGCTTGGAAGGAGCCGGGGACAGGTGGACAGCGGAGTGAAGAACTGGCGGCCATGGCCCATGGCAGTAGATGATAAACAATGATGATTAACCGTTGTCAAAATGGTGATTTTCCAGTTCGCAAACTATTGAATAACCAGATGGTACTGTCTTGGAATTTCCAAGTCCTAGACATGGGTCTCGAAGTGCTCAAATGGGGTGAGACCAACTCGAAGCATGGCCGTGTCGGAAGTTGACGTTTTGCCAAATGGTGGCAATCTTTTTTGGACGATCTTACACGCAGAACTGATAGAGTGGTGAGACATTTGGGATCTCACCACTCTAAAAATTATATATAATACATTATAATACATTAAATCACCATATACCTGATAGTATTATATATTCACATCTATAATATTATATCTTACATACCAGCGGAAAGATCCACCCCCTGTTAGCAGATCTGAACAAAAAAGGCCTTTCAAAAATTGCTGCGCCAGGAAAGAATCTCAGCGAGCTGGTTGTATCTTGGTTTTGAAACCCTCAGGAGTTGCCGGTGTCGGGTGCAAAAGCCTGGAGGGGGTTGGTACAAGGTGGGGCCCCTATGTGGGCCCCAGTTTAAGATAGCTGACGTGTTGCAAATAACTAGGTGAATTCTATGGTTTGTGGCAGATATAACTATAGTTAGATGGGATCATAAGCAATTTGTAGGTACAGTATGTTTGTTGGTTTATAGCCCCGTTTGTTGGGAGGAACTCTATGATATATCTTCCATACACCCAACAGTTATTGGAGCTATCTTTACCTACTTAGCTATCTAGTATCTTGGGGGCCCCACCTTGTATTTTCATCCATTGTAGGTTTTCTTTTGACCTCACTCTTTGGGTGGTGATCAGATTGGGGCCCTTGTCATCAATCCAATCATGGTGATTTCTATACTGCTTGGATTCCCAATATGGATCACTACATCCAACCATCTTTTGACCATGGCACATAGATTGACTATGATTGACTGATATTGTCAGATAGGCTGGAAGTTTGGCTGAGAACCTCCCCTTATGATGTTTGGATTTTTCAACCCGACCAGCAACATCCACTGGTCCCCAAAGCAGTCAATACAGCCCCATGTGATTGGCCCACAATTTCTCCATCCTAAAACGGGCTCCTGGTCTAGAACTAAATTCCAGGGGAACTGGCTTGCTGTACTACTGAACTTCAGTGCTAAAGTTGGTTTAAACATATATACGTAGGTTAAATGAATAGTATTTGCGAGGTGACCCCAAATGAGCTTGAAATTTCACCTTTGACCTGTGTGTCATTACCCCTGCCATTGGGTCACTTTATTTTTTTTCGACAGGGTCACCTGCCGAGGAGCTGTGGAAAAGGGAACATTTAGATTGGTCTGTCGAGCAGAGTCGTAACTTCGTGATGCCTCTCGGTGCAGCGCTGTGTCGGGAACTTCGGACCCTGAGTTGGACCTTGGAATTACCACACGCTTAGTTCACTCGCATTTACCCTTCCGTGATTAAACCTGGCAATGGCAAATCCCCGAACTAAATGGAGGTTCAATGCGGGAAAGGCATCGATGAAGGGGAGATTTTCCATTGCCACGTTTGATTACCGCAGGGTAACTGATGTTTGATTTGAACATCTAGCAGCTGTGTATAGAAACGCGACAAGAAGGGGTTGGAATTTTGTGAGACTTGACACACCTCGGGTTGGTAAATGTCAGTACATGTCCCATTTTGTGGACAAACATGATCTGACAAAGTGACTTGGTTGTTCTTGGTAGCGATTCGTTGGGTGATTTTCAAGTGGGACACAACTCACTGCCCCTGTCTTATACCTTGGATTTTAGCACCTCGCGTGGGCAGAATTTGATACAGGAACGATCACCCCCAATCCATCCGACTGGAAATCTATCCACCATGATGCTACACACACAGACCCGGAGGTTTGCCGAAGATCCCAATATCAGTAAAACTAGATTATCACACACGTTCTAGACATGGAACAATACAACAATGCTATTAGGGTTTGTATGAGGTTTGGGGTCTGGGGTTTGGGGTTCAGGGTTGACTGGGTTGACCATCATCATCATCATCATCATCATCATCATCATCATCATCAGCAGCAGCAGCAGCAGCAGCAGCATCAGCATCCTCCCGAGCTCATTGAGAGCCCGGGCGAACCTCGGGGTCTTGTCGTGATGCTACTTATTGCAGGGTTGCGCACAAGTACATAGCCATGTAAGGGGCACTAAGGTAGAAGAACTGAATCGGGTTTTGTGCATTTTGCCTTCCTTCTGCTTTCCCTGCTNTTCTGCTTTCCCTATCTTTCCCTGCTTTCAGACGTATTCGATTGCCAAGGACAAGGAATGCATGATCAGTCACAATGTATTGATTCACTGGCAAGGGTCATTTGAAGGACCAGTCAAAAAGATCCTCG
>BGPT01000313.1:67871-98428 GCA_003297045.1 Symbiodinium sp. clade C Y103 | reverse complement strand
GGTTGCCACTCATTATACTCGATCCTTTTTTTCCATGTTCGAAACATTTTCGCAATCTTCTAGCCAACAAGTTTCAAATCATCGAAATTATGTTTCTATCTGCGGATGTATTTTGTCTAATGAACTACTTCCATTCAGACCGCGCATAGAAAACCTACGCAGAGTATACCTGTTCTGGTCTATGAATCAATGTGGGTCCCCACCCACCTAAGGATTACCACAGTGACAGCAGCAATTCGTACTTGCACTTGTTTAACCATCCTATTTTTCTACCTTAGGGGAATGCCGCTGCGCACGACCCTGTATTGAGTAGTTACATCCCAACCTATCTATTTGGGGGGAAGGCCTTCTTGTAACCCAGCTAGAAATGTATATAGAATGGTGCACTTCCCAAGGTCACCAACCCTACAACATGACATCTACCTGCTGGCTTTTCACCCACTTGGGAAATTCACTGCATAATCATACCTATATGACCTATATGTTTTTTTTCGTCCATGTTTTTGCTTGTTTGCAACGTGTTCCCTAGACCTTCAAGAGCTCTTCCTGGGGTTGGCGTGGTTTTGTCAGTGCACTGCGCCTTTGGCACATATAGCGCACACACAGAAGCACATGCTAGGCACAGTTAGAGCTTATGGGTAAATGATGCCACCCCGGACGTCGGTTCCGGACGCAGATCCCGTTACCCAGGATTTATGGGACGTTAAGCATCCTCAGTGGCATTTTCATCACGCCGATGTTTCTGCAGAACCTCTCCGCTCGAGGTTTCACTTCTGTAACTTGCTCGTGGGTTTTGAGCAATGCCCAGTCCACCCCAGTTGGCTTTTGAACTAGTGATTCTACATGGGTCTGAAAATAGGCTACCTCTGAATCCATTAGTTCACCATCATTTTTCCATCATTTTTCCATCTTTTTTTCCATTTTTTTTCCATCATTTTTCCCATGAAATGGTCATTTTCCCTCATTTTTCCATCATTTTTCCATCATGTTTCCACCATTTTTCCTATGAAATGGTCACTTTATGGGTACCCTCTGGTAAACTAACATGGCTATGGGAAATCACCATTTTCAATGGGAAAATAAACTATTTCTATGGCCATTTTCAATAGCAAACTGTTAGTTTACCAGAGGGTATACCCCATTTTCAGGCAGAATCAGAATCGAATCCAACTGCTGGTATTCCCAAGAAGTTGCAGTGATGACCGAACAAGACAACCGCCATGAGGTGTGTTCCAAAATAGGTCCCCCGTCCATCCCTTTAATGGCCATCAAACAATCAAAAAACTAATGGCAAACCGTGAAAAACCATCAAATTCAGGAGTATCCTAGTTTCAGTATTTTTCAGACACAGCCATGTTGATAAAGGTTATCCCGTTTGGTATCTCACATGCAGGTTTGGTCTCAAGATGCTACCAGAATTGCAAATTTTCGGGCTAGGCTTACCCTTGACTAAGTTGGCAAGGGAACCATCTTCGTTTGTTTGATGCGTGTGACCCTAATCAAGCGTGGCAATGGGAAATCCCCACCAATGGCCATTTACATTGAAAAATCATCTATTTAGTTCAATGGAATCACTTGTATTTCCCTCTGTTAACTGGTCACATGGCTTGCTGGAAAACCCTCCAGCTACAGATCAATGGTTTTCCCATAGATGCCCATTTAGTTTGTGGATTTCCCGGCTTGCCATGTTTGATGACCGGAGGTAGTGCATTTATATGCAATATTATGCGGCAATCATGTTTCTGATGTTCCTTCAAATACCTTCTGCTCATCAAAGTGTGGCATGTATTTGATTACTATTTCCAACAAATCAAATTACCAATGTTCCCATCTTGGAAATCCCCAAGTCATGGCCAACTGAGGCGACGAACCTGTTGAACCTCTTGGGCTTTCTCTTGCGAGGCCTTAAGGAATCCTCCTGGGTCTTCCTCTTGGCCGTGATTCCCATGCGACACGGCGAGGGTTTTTTTAAACTGGCTTGGTGGATGTTGTGCTGGCTCTATGATGACATGCTTTATCATAGTTTATCATAGTTTATCATAATATTTCATGATATGTCCATTTAAACGCATTGGATATGTCGGTGTGTATCCATGTGGGTTTGATTGAAAATTGGGGTGTACCCCATTCCGTCCATTGGTTAATCATTATTTTCCATATTGAAAAGAGCCAATATTCAGACACCCATTCCCCAATGAGGAAAAACTCAGTAAGTGTGAAAGATGATCAATTGCATCCAGGTTTGCAATTTGTTCGATAGTTCAGCAAGATCGTCTATAGTTCAGCAAGATGGTGCTTGTTCAGCTCACGACTTGTGGCTTTCAGAGCGACGGTGGCTGGTTTTAAGGGGAAGGCCAAAGAATGACACAGGGCATTTCAATCAATTTACCCTCTATCGATGTTTTATTTCTACCATATTTCCAGATGTCTCCTCACCCACAAACTCAACTCCTTGGGTGCTGCGTCTTGACGCAATTTTGGAGAAACTCCCATGATCATGGCAGGGGAATGAAAGGATTTCCTATGATTTCCTTGCAAATTGCAACTGGGGAGTTTCATTTCTGAAGTGTGATTGTGTGTATTCAGCAAAGCCACCCCAGTGTGTTTTCAGTTCATAGCCAATCCTGATATTGTGGGCTATTAATTGATACCAGGGGATGGACCTTGCTAAATAGGGACTGCATGACTGCAATAACTTCCTGGAAATCGTACCATGTCAGCAGCTCGGATCGCGACGCGGTATTGTTTGATGGTCATGTTTGCATTTTCATTGTTGTCAAAATCCGGTCCATCTCGTTTTATGTTGGTTATGTTTCCATGATGAAAATCAACCCACCACTAAAACCCCATTTACATCTCCCCCATTAGTTGATATATCCATATCTTCATGGATGCGATCGATAGCTGTTTTAATAAGGTATGAAATTCACACTCTCATTCGGATTGATTAGTTCAAAATATACTTCTGACGTAGAACTCCAGAGTGACAATTTCCATCGGTAAAATGTTCAATCTATATGCATCCATTTTGTAGAATCATCCAAACTATGCAGCAAAATCTGCAGGAACCTCCTATGTTTGGGGTTAAAGGCCACGCATTCAGACTTGGCTAATCGAATCCCACGAGAACCAATCAGTTGCCAACTAACACTGTCACCAGTCATATCACCCACCATGCTTGCCTTGCCCCCAAAAAATGGTTGCAAAAAACCCAAAATAATTAACCAACTAGAAAAATGAATAGCCATTCTATTCCAATGACATCCCCATGATACCCCCAAGTTTGGATCAAAGTGGGTGCCCAGCACATCCCGCCAAGGCTGCCCGGGGTGAACGGTGCCAGTGCCACTGCGCTGAAGTCCATCAGCACCGACTTGGCGACTGCCGAGGGCTTTGGCAAAGGCGCCCCCGGTCAACTGACCAAGCCGCCGTGTTTCGCAACGGCAGGGATTCCGATTCACGGAGAAACCATGGTTGTTGGGTCAATTCCCCACGTGCATTTTGCGATTTTCAGTTGGTGACATCAGTGACATCCCTTGGTTTGTTGAGACCCTTTGAAGGTTTTCTTGGGCCGCAGGTTTCAAACTGGTCTCATCCATCTAGTAGAGGCAAAAAGTGGATATTTGTTCTTTTCAACTATCATTTTGGTTGGTTTATGTTGAGTTGGCACTCCGATTTTTACAACTCTCAAAATCCAAAAAAAAGTTGGTCAAGAGAGAAAACCCTGTTCTGTCACTTCGTCCTTCCAGCTGGATGAATTGTAATGATTCACCAACTTGAAATATAGCCAGGGATGATTTCCACGATGTACTAACCATATCTAACCATCATTCCAGTGACATCACAGTGAGGTCTTGTTTTTTCTGGGACAATTTCCACTATATCCCATTACATCCCCATTATACTATTATACATTATTATACCATCATTTTTGTTGGTTAGACAACATCTTTCTGAAGCTTAAACTACCTCATTACATATTCTACCATCATTATTATATTATACCATCATTATAATTGTACCATCATTATACCATCATTATATAATATTAATTATACCCATCGTTGTACCATCATTACACCATCATTTGCAACTTTTGAAGGTTATAAGCAACCTGTTTACACCAAATAACTTGGCAAGATTTGGTCCAGGCGAGTTTTCCGCCTGGACCAACAACCTTCGAGCCCTCGCGGGTGCAGCGGCCACAGTGCCATGGCCTGGCAAAGAGAACAACATACCCATTTGAGCCATGAATAAAACATGGCAGAATACAGAAAAATACGGAAAAATCAACAACTATAAGTGGAGATTTTATTGTTTTTTTTTGGGGTATATACTCTCTGGTAATTTCAGATAGCCCATGCATAAGATACCATGGTTGATTGGTTATTAGGGAGTTATATACTACCAAGGTTATTGGGGATTGTGATAACCCATAGTAGTGAAACCGTTTTCAACCAACTAGTATTTCATGAGATGGGATAGCGGAAAGTTACAATGCCCCCATTGGACCTCACCATAGATGATGGTTAGTAGGAAAATTCATGCCCAAATGGCCCAACCAATATGGTTTGGGATTGTAATGCTCCCAGATAAAATAGGAAATTCACCCATGAAACCTAACCAATGTTAATGATACATGATTGATGATATATGGGTATGTCCGAAAATGGGATGTATACACCCCCGGAAACCTGGCAACATTGTAGCGAAATGCTGATTAGCCACTGGATTTAGGGGTAGCTGGCGGAAGTTTGAAGGAACCTGTCACCCAAAGTCGAGCTGTCAAATCATGCAATTACCCAGAGCAGTGTGTGTGGCCCAGATGGGTATTTTTGTTGATCCTCAAAACCAACACATAAGAATTCAAGTACACAGGGAGTAAGTCACCACTGAAACATTCAGGCGGTGGTGCAGAGTTCAACTGGTCCCGATTTTGGAGACTGTAGGAGGAGGCGAGTATTGTCATAATGCCATATATAAGGATTCTGTCTGCCAATGCCGGGCAAACAAGAATTGCTCGAAATATGATTCTCTCACTATCGTGGGGTGCTTGGTTCTGGATAGTGCCAACAGTTGGGCCCACAAATCACAGTTTTTCAAAACCGACTACCCTTTGGAAATTTAACATAGCTATGGAAAACCACATTTTTTCAATGTGAATCATCTATACATCCATTGACAACGCACATTGTTAAATTACCAAGGGTACGTTGCTGGCTTTTTTTTGGCAAAACTTCAGGCCAGACCATGTGACCCAGTTACAACAGCGGGACCCTTCCACCCGGTCCATTTACCAACAGATAATGTTCACAGTTTCTTGCTACGCATATTTTCTAGGCTTACTGCAACTTGGACGTTTGATAACCAACTTGTCAACTTGTACTTCGGAGGGGTACATTATCTGGGTCAGACCCCTTGTTGGCATACCCAGCTCTGATGTAAATTGCGAACAGTTACGATTTCATACAAATACATAGATTATTGAGATCAAGATGTAATGTATGATCAAATCAGATTATGATGACAGTATGTTTTATTACAACACTATTGTTTCAATCAAACAAACTGGTGATAAGACTGTGGTATCATTCAGAAACGTGCCTTCTGGGGGCCGAACACCTGGACCGTTCGAACCCCAGGTTCTCTACGGAAATTACTATGCCTGGTGCAAGAGGAAGGGCCACCCGAGCAAATTAATGGCCATAAATGGAGCTGGGCAGTTGACGTAGTATTAACTAACCATTCAAAAAATGCATGTTAACCAACAAATAGTTTTAACCAACAAATATGGAGAAACAACATTATACATGGTATAAATGTTGGTCGACGGTTAGCTAATATGGCGTTGACTATTCCAAATGGGTATGTCAACCAGATGGGATGTGAAGTGGAAGGATCGATTTATAGAGCCTTTGGGCACAATTGATACAACCCAGCAGGTACTATTTAAAAGTTAAAAGCTGTTAGGATTTTACAAATTATAGTAATTGAATTCACATCACATTGGATATTGCATTTGACTCTTTTGGAGGTCAAATTAGTTGATAGTTATTGAGAGAATACTTGATCCCGTCAATGCCTATCAGTCATTCCATTTTCAATGGCCCTGGGAAGATGCCAGATAAAACTCTGCTGTGGGGGTGACCCTTAAGTCATGGGGGATCCCGTTAAAGTGGAGTTCTTTCATGGAAAATCTATCCTAAAATCCTATTAAAATATGGATGATTTGGGGGTACCCCTAGTTTAAAGGAAACCCCGATGTTAACGATCTTGCAACATCAAAGACAAGCAATCATGTCCCAACCCGGAGCGAATTGCAGAACTATGTTGTCTTGCATGGGGGAAGAGGAACATATCGCCAACGGCACACAATTGAACCTAAGAATGGGACTTTGTTTTTTGTTTCTTTCTCAGATTCTTTTTTTGCTTGCTCGGCAGGGGGCATTTTATGCCCGTCTTCAAAGAAAATTACTGCGCCAGATACATCCTGAGATACATGCATACATACATACCACAGACAGACAGACACGCAGACACAGACACACAGGTGTTCTCACCAATTTATGTTTAGTATTCTCACCATGGTTATATTGAATTGAATATTGTTCCCATTAACCCCCCTAATATCCTCATCGTATGCTAATATATATACAGCATGCTTCTAGCTGAGACATCAGTTGCTTGAATTTTCACGTTCTATGTGTAGATCCCAACCATAGTCAATGTTGACTAACTTACCTTCCAGTAATCTAACATGGCCTGGCAATTTGAAATCCTCTATAAATAGGTTTTTTTACTGGGAAAATCAAAAAAAAATGAAAAGAGCCAGCTAGCTATGTTTGAGTCCCGGAGGGTAACCGTATAAACCTTCAACTATTGTTGAAAACTAGCGTTAACTAGACTATATAATTTATTTTTGTTAGTTTCTCATCAATCAACTATAAATTATATTGTTAAGTAATTATTCATTAACCAACGAACCATATCCATTCACCAAAACGGTAGAAAATCGTCTAAAAATCGGAGGATCATCGAACTAAATGGTGGATTTTCCAAGTAGCCATGTTTGAGGACACTGGAGGTTCACCATTTTAACCATAGTCAAATATTATTGAACACTAAAGTTAAGTAAACTATCGTTACTTTAATACTTTAAGTTATTTATCTACAACTAACTTTAGTTATTAACTACCAACATTACTTGTATCTTTGTTATTTCTCAACATGTAACCAACTATCGTATCTATCGTTAAGTATTCAATCAACGATCCGTATCCATTCACCAAACTTGACCCTATACAGTTGATATGAATCATGAAGCAAGCATAGGTCAACCATTCATTTACCATCCATCTGTTTCAACATATATTGACCATATCAAACATTCATTTGCCAACTATAGTTATTCACTATTAAACCATATTGCAACCATCCATTAATATTCGCAACCAGTTGGCACTATTCTCAACCATAATCACTATCAACCATACTTCAATCGCCGTTTCAGGACCCTAGAATGGAGGTACCTACCCTGTATAAGGCCTGTGTAAGGGCTAAATTTCAGGGAATATACTGCAAAATATCACCTTATATGGTACAGTACCTCCTCTTTAGGGTCCTGAAATTACCACAACATATTCCCACCATATCCATTTGCCCTGAATATGCACTAATATTGAACATTATCATCAACTGACCATACTTAGTCACTATCAACCATAGTTATTAGTCACAATCAATTCATATCTACAACATTAACATTCACAAACTATATAGTAATAGCTATCTATTCATTAGTCAACCATGCTTGATATTCACCAACTTACCGATAGTAATAACTAACCACTTATACTTACACAACTTTTCATTAACCATCCACTAATCATTCATACTCATCATATTATAGCAATGCATATTGAAGTCAACTATGTTATTCTTTGCCACTATTAACATCTATTAACTACAGTCATTGTTTATTGAAAATTAAAGTCAACTATGTTTTATTTTGGTATTCTCTCTGAACCATTAATTGACATTAATTTACAATATCAAGTAGCTAATAACATCTAATAGCCACTATTATCATCACCATGTTTTTATCAATTTCCCATAGTTATATGATTCCCCTATAAATCACATGTTTTAATGGGAAATCCTCTATCCATTAATCATTAAATTCACCATATATTAATATCATGGTGATAACAATACTAGCCATTAGAAATCATTTGAATATGAATTGATATAATATCCACTAACTATCCAGTATTCACTAGTATAAACCATGAATGGATTATTAGATGAATCACTTACTTTATCTTCACCATATCAGACCATATCATTTTCCCATTAGCAATATGATTTTTCCATATATTTATCCATATTAATGATCGAACAATCACCATATTTACTTAGATATTCATATCAGACTGTCTGAAAATGGGGTATACCCCCAATTCATGGCCATGAAAAATGGGAAATATGATGGCTAACCAATGTATTTGGGATACACCATATTCAGACAGACCCATATCAGGCCATCTCATTTTCCCATTAGTAATATTTTTTTTCCATCTATTTGTCCATATTCATGATCAGAAAATCACCATATTTACTTAGATATTTATATCAGACCATCTCATTTTCCCAGTAGTAATATCATTTTTCCATATATTTGTCCATATTCACGATCAGAAAATCACCATATTTACTTAGATATTTATATCAGACCATATCAAATATCATTACTTGATATATAATCTTAAATTTGTCAATCTTCCCATATTGGTTTAATTTGTAGTAAGAGGCTTACTTGATAGCCATAATCAATAGCCATTAATATCATCACCAATTTTCATCAATTTCCCATAGTTCAATAATTCCCCTAATCAGATGTTTTAATGTGAAATCCGCTATGCATTAATCATTAATATCGACCATAAATTAACATCATGGTGATGACAATATTTTTCCCATTATTTTCAATCACCATAGATACCATAGATACCTTGAAAATAATCAATCACCAATTTTCCCATTTTCCCCAGGTATCTACCAGGGGACCACCTTCGCCCTGGCCGGCCTCCTGGGCGCGTTGCTGCCGGAGCTGCTGTTGCGCCTCACCCGGGACGGTGACCCGGCGCCGGGATGGCGTTCACTGGGATTTTGGGAGGAAAAATCATGGAACATGTGGGTTTTTCCTGGAATAATTGGGATTTTGCTGTTTTTTTTTTGCGTTTTGAACTATGAAAAATGGCGATTTTGTCCGAAAAGTTAGGGATTCAGAGGGATAACATGGGCTTTATGAGGGAGAAACCAGGGGGTTGAAATGGTTTCAACATCATTGTAAGTGTATGTTCTTAAATGTTGATCACAAATGGGGATTTGACATGATTTTGCCAATCGATTTTTTTCAGTTACTCAGTTACTCATCATGAATCCAAATCTCCATGGGATTCCAGTATCATGTCGGTCTCTCATCAATGTCATCTCGGCCGGGTGCCCCAGCATGGTGACGCCAAAGGTGAACTGCGAAGGGAGAAGAGCCAGCCTGGCAAGTGAGCTCAGGCCAGGGCCGTTGAGGATGTGAAAATTGGGACACCTCGCAGAGGAGATGCCTAAGGACTACCGGGCGATTGCCGTAGTTACTTTCTGTATCTTTCTGTCATATGATCAATTAATGGTTGACTATTGACTATTAATAGTTGAAATTAGTTGCCTATGGTTCACTGGATTGGTTTGGGGAAAACCATGGTTTCCTGTAGATTTTCCCTTTAACCAATCCAGTGAATGGTAAATATGGTTAATTGCCCTCCGGTGATCCAACGTGGTTAGCTGGAGGCTCCAGCATTTAGGTTGATGATTTTCCGAGCTATAAACCTCCGTGGATTGATCGGGGAAGTTCAATTGGCGTGCTTGATTAGTGGAAGGGACAAAGAGAACCTCAAATATAGAATAGAACAACACATGAAAAATCAACATGCTCATGATATCCAGCAATCCTTTTCAGAGCACTGACCTAGCAGCTCCTCTAAGTGACGCGGTCATGCAGCGACGTTTTCTGAAGTGGAGATGGGTCAAAATGTGGCAGTTGTGGATTGTTTATTTGCTCGTATTCCCCATCCAATCTTCAACCCAGACAAGTTTGACATACATCAAAGTCTTAAAGTCACTGACTTTTGGCTGAGCACCTGAGCAACTGCCAGTTTCACTGCTTGTTGACCTATGAGTTCGGGTCCGTACTAGTGCATAGAGGTCATTATGATTGTCATATTCACAGGGACACCCGACCAGCCCAGCCTTGATCAAGCTGCCAACAGCTTCCATTTGATGGAAACAGTATGAACATACCCTGGTTTATAGGTAGTTGAAACTCTGCCCAAAGCAGGCTTGCTCAAACCTATTGTAGAATTGATGACAGCCACTTTTGGGGTGGGAAATGGCTCATTTTACCCTCTTTATTTCCCCAGTATTGCAGGGGGGTGAATCATGATAAAGCGATCACCATCGAACACCTATTGATTGGGTCCATTTGCAGGCAACGACGCTCGGCTTTTCGCGGTTGGCTGAGAAAAGCGCCCAACTTCGATTGATCGAAAAAAAAGGGCAGCGCTGACTTCTTCGGACCTAGGATGAGTGGATTTGGATGGGCTGCTTTTAGGTTGTTCCTACGGGCATGTGCGATCCACGATGATCAACCATCCCAATGATCACCCGGGGGGGGGGGGAAGCTATTTTAATGAATCATAATCATCATCATCATCATCATCATCATCATCATCATCATCATCATCATCATCATCATCATCATCCCAAGTAGAGGTATACCCACCCAATGACAAACCACAAATTGGGGACGGTTTATCATGTTGGATGCAGCATAGCTTAACCTTCACGAAGAATCTTAATGAAGGTTGGGGTTGGGAGTATTTCCATGCCTGTGGAGAAAAAAAAGGCTATCCACAGCATCACCACACCACTCTCAGTGCCACCGTCATGATCATCCATGATCCAACGGTGTATTTCCCACTTGTTTGGTTGCTCTTGTATCGGTGGACTGCTTGTTGGTGTGAAAATATGACGATCCTTAGAGTACCTGGCAGTCTTGAGCAACTGGTAATTATAGTATGTGCTATCAAATATTAACCTATTTGAGGGTTTCCTAAAATGGGGGTTTATAATGGAATATCCTACAAAAATGGATGATTTGGGGGTACCCCTATTTTAGGAAACCTCCATTTATGGATATTTAAGTATGAACGCCTGCTGGTTGATAATAGGGGGCTATGAAAGAACAACAAGGGAGGCACAACTGGGGGGGACCATATTGTCCATGATCGACGATATTCGATGATATTCCGGTTCCTGTTGCTTCTATCCCCATTTTGGCTATGAACCCATCTGAGAACCTCAAAGGTTGATTGGGGTCATGAAAACTCGTAAAGAGAAACCCACTTTGAGGAAACCCAGAGTTGGTTTAAGGAAGATTTTTCCAGGACATGCATCTACAATCATCTACATAGATATGAGGGTAAGAACCATGGTCTCGTGTGTATTCACGGCCAACGTATGGATGATTTTCCCAGCTACCTCCATTTTCGTGCCGCAAATTTCCAGCCATGTTTGACAGTTATCATCAGTTATCTATGGGTGAGTGGATTTGGATGGGCCAACCATGTTGCAACTTACAGTATCTTTTAGTCATTATGACATATCATGACATATCAAAAAACTTGTATACGTCTTATTCCTACAACTGCAGCAACCATTATTCCTACAACCCATGAACAAACAAAACACATACAAAAACATATTGATGATAGATGAATGATGATCAATGGATCATTATTTACTGATTAATGGTGATCACTTATGATTAACAATCCAATGATCAATTGATCCAGTATGATTCATTTGTATCCATTTGTATTTATTATGATCCGGTGATCAAAGGATGAAGTAATGGATGATCAATTTAAAGATCCATTGAAAGTTCAAGAATCAACATATTATGATCCAGTATGTATTTATTATTGTTGGATCCCTGTCTGAGGGAAGCTGCCCAGGCTGTAGCCTTCGACAATTGGCTCCAAGCTCTTCGGACACGCTGTGGCTACACCAAGGCCACTGTCGCGCGAACGCGCAGGGCTTGCCCTCGAAGTAAATAAGAAGCGGTTCAGGCAGCAAAACGCAGGATTCTACATTGAAAACTATGAACAAAAATGGATTTATATAAATGGTTTTTCATGAAATTTCATGGATTTTAAATGATTTGAATATTTTGAATGTTTGTACCAGCGCAAATTAGGAGTTAGTCAGCAACAATGTAGGGAATGTTCCCAAGAAACGATATATTATTGTCACAATCAATATGATTTTTACAATATCTTTCAATGGAATAGTCAATCAAAGCTATGACTTCGTTTTGTCTTGACAAATTCTTTGAGATTTGAGCAGTGAGCCGACAAGTGCAGGGCTGGTCCCAGAAGCTCTGCCAAACCAAGGAAAGCAGTACCAACTGAGCACTGAGTACAGCAGTAAAGTTGATCCAGGATGAATAAACCCTGGTTTACTAATAGGACGGTACCCATCTTACTGGTAGCCTAATCAATATTTTGGGGAGTTCCTGCTCATCTATAAAACTGGGGCGCTTATTTAGATGTCAAAATCCGGGGTTGATCATCTGGAGGTAGCCAGCAGCTAGCAACCGGCGGGTGGAGACCCCTTGGGAATCTTTGTTTTTTTCAGCAGTTTCATATCATATCCTGGCTAGATAGATACTGTACCAACAGGCGAATGAAAACATTCCAGCAAAGGTGATGGAGAACTCATTCCTTTTTTTTGTTCATCGAAGTTCATCCTGGCTACTTGGCGTCCTCTCAGTTTTGGGTCTCAACAAAAAAACTGCTGGCCCTTCCGCATCCGTGGCTTCAAGCAATCTCTGCTGGAGATTGATGTCACTTTAGAGTCACCAGTCGCAGCATCGTTTGTGCTCAGAATGTTGATGCTGCTTGGCCACAGAGAGTTAGGGACGGGACACGCTGGACGACTGGACATGTTTGGCCTTCGATATTTGGGTAACCTTTAGGCTCTACAGCAGATGGTGATCATATCCCTTTGGCCAAGAAGTGATATGATTAAGATTTAAGATTGATTAAAATTAAGATTGATTAAGTAAATTTGGAGCCCTGAGTTCAACACCCCTATGCAAAGATTGGTTTCCTGTTTAAATTTCCTGCAATCACAATAACGTTGTAGATATCCTTCTTTGTTGGATTTATGTTGCTGCCTAGAAGATCGATAGATCGATCGATAGATAGGTAGGTAGGTAGGTAGGTAGAGATGAATATACATGTTGTTTCAAATGTGTATAATTATATATATTTATATATACTACATACACAAATTGTCGCATCCATATCGCATATTGCATATTGCATATATATATATATATATATATGTATGTATGTATGTGACACATTCTCTATCCACTGCCAAGGCTATCCCTCACATCACCCCACCGGATTCCAACCTGAACTCAGGATGCATCAAGAGTCGATTTACAACCTGATTCCACCCAAGCCAGTGGTGCAGGCGATCCGAGTCGTGGGAGGTGACGCACTACCTACCCTCTGGTGTCCTCAAACGTGGCCATTTCCGGGAAATCCCCGCACTAAATAGAGGTTTTAATGGGAAAGTCATCGAACTACTCGGTGGATTTTCCATTGCCATGTTTGATTTCCAGAGGGTATTTGAATGGGGATTGTTATATAACCCATAATAGGAATACTCAAAAAAGTTTTCATGGCTCAGTTGATGTCTAATGGTGTATAATACCCTGGGTCAGACTAACATTGATGTGCAAGACCCACGGTTTAAACCCTAGGAACATGATGTAGAAATGGTGGGGTTTGCACATCTCTGCTAGTTTACAGTAGGTAGTGTGGCAAACCCTCAACCCTAAAGCTACGTACCATTTGGGGATACCTAAAGGAGCAAGCATTTCGGGATTTGGGGATGGTTGGATAGTTGGGCTATTCAACAAACAAGTTGAATTAAATCATCAAACATGGTGACTTCACTCTCAAACATGGTGACTTCACCCTCAAACATGGGAATTTATCCATCAACAATGGTGGTACAATGGGGATACCATGGGGGTTTATGTCACATTTGGTTGATGTTAACCCCGGATGAATAACCACCTGGACTGTTTATTTGGGGGGGGGGTAGCAGTTTTATCACTATTTGGGAGCAAGCCCCCGAATCAACCAGGGTTTATCAATCCCAGGTTGACATTATATCGTTGACACACATATATATATATATATAATTATATATACATACATAATATCGTATAATATAATATATGATTATTATTATATATATATATATACTGTATATATATATATGTAATATACCAACACGCCCAGCACGCATTGGGATTTTGACCAGGAATAGATTAGTGGGGATGTGTAAGCAATTATTATAAATATATATATATATGTTTATATACGTGGGTTTGACAGTTTGACTAAACATGGGAAATATTCCGATTTAAGGTATTTAGGCGAGAAAAGAAGACTTTAAAGTGCCTTGAACATGTTTACATTTCAAATCGCACCCTCCGGTAATTCAAAATAGCCAGGGAAAATGGCCAATTGAGTTTGACGATTTACCTATCAACAGCTGTGTTTTTCCAGTTTGCAAACTGTTATATACACTACCGAAGGGTAATTTCTTTAATCAACTGCCCAATGTGCCTGCAAGGACCAGCATGGATAGGATGAAGTTCTCAAGACATCCTATGAAGACAGGTTTCCCTTGCCATGTGATTCCAGCTGTTGTATGGTGTATAGTGGTAACCACGTTTGATAAGTTGGTTAATAAGACCTTACTGTGTCTAGATGTTTATTCAGGTATTATGAATCACCAACCACCAACAATAAGGACTATTAAGGACTTATACGGACATAATATGAATGTATCCATCCATAATCGAAAGATCGCAACAGACCTAGCCCAGAGCACAAGTGAAGCAGCTTGAGGTTGGTGATGTACCACAGGTGAACATGATTATTTTGTTGCTAAAATACATGATTGCAGGTCGAGGTGTGGAAAGACTATACATGTTTGTAATGTTTATTTGCTTTGGGTATTACAAATACATAGCACACAAAGACATATTCCACAACATGTTGCCGGCATTTCATAATTCTGGGTCAGATTTGTTGCCATCTTCTCAGCATAGATGGAAAATAAAGTCCTTATGTAGATAGCGTACACATTCACATACCCTTTGGCCGTGAGAAGCCGCCAAAACACGGTGCCGCAGGATCGTCCTCCCATGTACAAGTCCAAGTGACTTGTCTCCGACTGAAAGTCTCGAATTCACTGGAGTGATTTCTGGAAAGATCCACAGGAAGTCATGATTTTTACCTACAAATAGAGGTTTCCATGCATTCTTTTCCCCTTCAATCACTTCTAGGATTCTAGGAATAGTGGAAACGCAGCATTGATAAACTCATGCTGATGAATTTTGAGGAGGAACCACAACAAGAGGAACAAATCTGCTGAAATGGGTTTACTCCATGCAATCTACTAGCGGGAGGTTTGTGAATACTGAGTTGAGATTACCCATCTCGTATGTGGACCTCAATTCCGGGTACCAAAATCAATGAGTTTCTGGAAACGTTGACTCTCATGTGTTTGACTTAAAGGATTGATAGAGTATATACATGGTTACAATCACAGTTGTGCTATTCTGTTGGGGGCCAGCATTTTTATTGCCTCAAGTTCGGGAGTCTTTGAGAATTGTTGTCTGCAGACCTCCCTATTTGCATCCACTTTTTTCGACAGCGTTTCAGGGCGAAAGAACCTGACCAAAGGGGATATAATAAGGATATCAATGAGACAATACTGGGATATAATAAGGATATGAATGACAACCAACCGTAATGGGGATATAATAAGGATATGAATGAGACAATACTGGGAATATTCGCAGGATATAAATAATCAACAATTTGATCTTGTCTGAAAATGGAGTATACTGTACGGTATTCCCTCCAAATAGCCATCTTAATAGGGAAAGTCATGATTAACCGTGGTATTATCTCAAAATGAGTATCCTGTTTGCAGACAGACCCAAATGGGGAATGGTTTCTCTGTTTCTCTCGGATATTTATCAAAATGTACCGTGTTCTGTGATCATTTCACCTTTAAGACTTTAAGGGAAATTTTGCAGGAAACCATGGACTGCCAAATATGAACGATTCTTTAAAGTTAAAGTCTCTTTCAAACCAATTCCGGGTTCGGGTGCTCAAACTGCCATCCTTAAATCCATTTGCAATGCTGATGCTGAAGCCATAGCTGACTCACATCTAAATCTACTTCTTAAACAGATAGCTAGACTCATTACAAGGTCGGTCCCGATAGATACGATTGGCATCTCCAATATCTTGGGTGTATGATCATGGTAGATATATCTATAGTCAACCCAGGATTGTAAACCAACTACTGGGGGCACCGCCGCTTATCAAACAAGACGGAAACATAAATTCACACCCACAAGTCCTTGAATCTCTGGATGTTGATCGATATGTATGTTCACCTGCTATCTAGCTATTTGATACTAAATGGATTCAACCCCACCTAATACGATACAATGTGGGCCCTCCCAGTTCTGTTTGTTAGTTGATGTTCACCCAGTGTCTACCAGAAACCATTTTGTACTCGTAAGTCGGATTATAAACCAACAGAAACCTATCGTTTATTGGTTGACTCCAAAGTTTTGTTGGTTACGCACCCATTTTATCCGATTGTTGTAGCTTAATGGGCCATCTAATTCCATTGGCCGAGGCATTCGTCGGACTTGCCACCAACAGCCTCCACTTTTCCAACGGGCGGGACCACCTGTCCAGCAGCTACCTGGCTGGGTTTTTCTTCACATCTCAGGATGAATGGTGAATGATGCAGTTATACCCCTTAACAGCTATAGCAGTTCAGCTGGCTAAGTGACCTCATTTACGTGATATAGTCTTAGTTATCTTAGTTGCAGGAGTTATAATCCCATTTGTAATTGTTAAGGGCCATATCTGTGGGGAACTGCGCGGATACAATGGGGATATGATTGGAATCATGGGATAAAATGGGATTCAGTGATGGATTACGCGCAAATATAGAGGCTTCCTGTAAGTTTTCCCTTGTTAAACCAGTTCAAGGAATGCTGAACCGAGGATGGAAAAAATAAGCTGGTAAACCTTATAACCTTCTTGTTTCCAACCTAGCTTCAATGATCCAAACTGGCTTATTTGTTGTATGGACCAGCAACTGTTTCACTAGTGGGAGAGTGGACAAGCGAGCAGAGTGGACAAGCTAGCACTGTACCAATTCCACCTACGAATGCTACAGCCCTGGTTTATCAATGCAGACTGTTTCATGTTTAGTCTCCAGCTATAGTGTTTTTATTTAAGGTTATATCAACGATTCAGAGGAGAATGTGGAATCAACAGCACTGTGGGCCACCTACTTAGAAGCCGCCCATTCAACTGTAGATCAATCTCCACCATAAATCTTGATCCAAGTAAAAGCAAATTTGTCATCATTTACCATCTTGGGGGCCCACATTGTAGCAATGATTGTGTTTTTTTGGATCCCAAGACTGTTGCTTGGGTTGGACTAAACTGGTTGGAATGGCTCAAAAATATGGGACCCCTATAGAATTGTCCCAGCAATCGACTTTGTGCTGAACTCAGTGAAGCACTCCTGGTTTTTTTAAAGCAGGTTTCAAGTGCCCACTTTTGTGTGGGGCATATCCTGTTGCTGCTGTTTGACATTCTCAAAACGGTGCTAGCATGTGCATCATGTACCACTTCTTGCTGAGAATTCAGGTTGCCAACATCGGAGGCTCGTTAGAACAGAAGTGTCTTTGGCTGCAGAAGGGGTATCCCCAAAGGCGCAACGCGTAGCGTTCAGGGCTCGCAAGAAATGAGATCAGCACTGCCCCACTGCCCCGACAAGAATCAGAGGACCATGAAGTCGCGATGTTTGACATGTCCGGCAACCTTTTTACGTAGGTAAATATTTGTAATTGACATTTTCCATGATTCCAGGAAGGAACCCCCACAGTGACCCCAGTGTTAGTCGACTCGTTCTGAAACACCAACCAAAAAAAGCTCTTCGCCAGGACATTGCTGCACGAAGTGATGCCTGTTGGTTTGTAAACCCCACCATAGATCCACCATACATCCAGAATATGCCATAAACCCTGGTCATTGTAGCTACATTCCTAACAGAAATCTATATCTTGGTGGCCTCAAATTGTTGAAATTTTTGGTAGTATGGACCATTTGGGACGACTCAATGGAGCGGGGTCACCCAAGTCTTTTTCAAGTCTTTTTCAGTGGAGCAGTGTTCATCCCCTACACAAGTGGCTGACGATTCCAGAGGTTGTCTATATCATCCTATATCTATTCCGTGTGCAATCTACCCCTCATTAGCACATAAGTAAATAAAGATGGCGTGCGAAAATGGGCTACTGGTTGATCATCAGTCTCCCTTTTCGAAGGACAATTTTCCATGGTATCTCCACATTTTTAGACCAAGCCACCCATGATTTCGATCGTGTAAGATCCCATGCTCCCTCTGACATCGTTGCTGAAGTCGCCAAGGCCTGTGACAGATAAATCTCACTCCACCTTCGGCAAACCCAAGGGATCCTACTGTGACCCGGCAGACCCTGGTGGGGACGACCGGTCTCCTCCCATCCCGATCAAAAACAGCCACATGAGCGATGACCTAATTGACTAATCATTGACCTAATTGAATGACCATGGAACAATGGTCTAGTTATATAAAAAGATCATCTTCTCTGATGGTTTCTGGGGGGTGAAAACGCTGGTTCAGGGATTTGTCCAAACTCTATCGCCTCAAAGCGGTCAGAATGATCACATAATCGCACTGGCGGTCTCCAGTAGATTTGCAGCTAGATCCTGTGCTCGATGACAGGTGCATGAAGCATGGAGTGGAACTGTTTTCTACCACAATTCGGCTACAAGAGTCTTAAATAGTCGTAAAGAATGCCAACTTGTTTCCAGGTTTTAATCATGAAAGTTAATCTCACGAGAGTCACTAGATTTGGACCTGCAACTATCCCCTCAAAGGGCAAGTCAATCAAGTTGAAATAAAAGAGCCTTCACGCAATAACCAGCCCAGAACTGTTTGCGACCATCATTTCCTTGCTGCTTAGATGTCCATTTCTGTTGGTTCATGCAGTTCTTGCGTGTTCGAACACTCCCATTCTACTGGAGACGACATCGGGGCCGCCACCGGGACGCTGAGAGGCGATGACCCTGGCAGCTTCTTGAAGAAACAGGAGAAGAGCGGTGGCAAGGCGGGACGTTTTTGCATCAGCTGAGCAGCATCGCTACCATTGAGCAAATGGCAACCATAAAACATGAGCCAGTTCCAAATAGAAGAAGATTCTCAATTGCCAGTTAAAAAAAGACACCCAATTGACTTTCATATTTTGTGGGTACCATCAGAGAAGCAGGGCCAACAGATCAGTTTACGTAAGGGGGTGCGTCCGAGGCATCTGAGTAATTAGTAGCCCATAGAAACTATGCCGAAACAGCCCAATATGATAGATGATCGGGCTATAAGATTCTTATTACCCACTTAAAAAATGGAAAGCAACCCCAAGTACAGGCTTTCGGTTGGTTATGAAAACCATGTCTTACCCAAGTATTTGGCAGACCCAAGTGACCATGAGGCAAAAAAAAGCTCATAGTCCATAAACGTCTTGGTCGTCCATGTCACACACGTGGTTGGAACCCTTCAGTCTTGTTGCACGTCATACCCACCATGAGAAATTGAAGTTAACATAACTATCAGTCACATCTCCATGTTGAAAAAACGCCGAAAGTCACCGGACTAAATGGGCCATTCTAATCCATTTCCAATAACAAACTCCAAAAAAATCCCAGAGGGTACCCACCATCGTAGGTTCTAACTCTCAAAGAGATGAAGAAGGACCCGTCCGGGGGCGAAGTGGAACGGGCCTTATGGCAGACCTGGCAGACCTCATTGTGTTTTTTGTTCATCTCTTGTTGTTTTAAACACTCTGGTAAATTAACAGCTTGATCCTGAAAGCGATGAATTTTTAGTAGAAACTCATCTTCCCTGATTTAAGCCAGGGTCGTGATGTCAATTTACTGACGGGTACTCGCAAGTTACTCTAATGGTTGTTGTTGTGGGTATTTAACCATCGGATCGTTGTCTAGCGACTCATCCCAGAGCAGAAAGGCAGCGCACAGGAGCACCCTGAAGCTCTTGTTCCGAAGCAGTTGCCATGAGCTCAGGTCGGATTCCACGCCCCTTGAGGTTGTCGGCTAGCAGAAACCTCCGAACAAACCACATGTTATGTATAGATCCATATAGATCCAGGACGAAGCACGATAGAGCCAAAAGTAACGTTTTGTTATACATAACTCATTGGAAAGAGTATTTTGATAATTATCCTTAAATCGCAATGACCATCAATAAGAGATGCTTCTCTTTCAATGGAAAACCAGTACAGTACATCTAGTGAATGTAGAACTGAGTTGACATCAGTCTCAGCCATGATGTTGGCGGCATACAGAGTGTTGATCAAAACCAAAGGTGGTCGTTCACCTCGTATCCTATGGCTCAGCCTGGTTTATGATGCAGCACTACATATTGAACGAACAAAGTATGGATTGGTGTTGTGTTTTTGGTTCAAGATTTCCATCCTGCCCATGATTTCAACAAAGAAACACAGTAACATACACCCTCCTTGCAGGCAAGGTGAGGATTCTCCCAGATCACTGGCCTATTTTCATCGATTTTTTTTGGGAACATATCTGGTTTGGGAATGCCGAGATCAGGCTTGGTCGATGGCTTTTTGTGTTCACAGGAATCTTTGAGAAGACATAGCCACAAGACAACACCCTCTTTTGGTGGGGTTTACATCATTTAGTCACATATCCATATGCGATATTTTTCTGTTTTTCACAGAAAAACAGCATTACAAAATTGGCCCACAAATAATGAGAGGTATATATGTACCATACATGGATCATATGGGATAGCCATCCATTCCCCAAACTGCCTCCCATATGTGGCCGGCCATGCGCCTAGGAAGCCGCAGACCAGACATGGACCACCCCAGGCCACAGAGAAGCCAGTGATGAATCTGGTGACGAGCAAAAACTTCATCGTTCCTTGGCGAAACTTTTTTTTGGGGCAGGTTTTTGACATATGGTGAGTAGATTTTTTAAACATGAATGAAGATCCTAAGTGGCTTTTTGGATTTACGTTGCTATTTTTGGGCAGGTTTTTGACAGATGGGTTTGTCTGAAAATGAACTATACCCCAAATTACAGCAATTTAATAGAGATACTGAGATAATAATGATTGACCAATGGATGTAGGGGTACTCTATTTTCAGACAAACCCCTGTGGTGGGACCACAGATTTTAGCATATGTTTAGCATATGTGAAGTATTCATCATCTAATTATTGGGGTACAATATGTTGACCGATAACCATATCGAGAAATGGAGGTGAACAAACATTGAAGAGCCGTTTCATCATCCAATCATACGGAGTTGATGCTGTTTTGTAACCATCTTGGAATTCTAACCATGGAACATATTGGGTGGGGTGAAGAAACGGTTTGAAAATCTACATTGAGATGGCGGATTTCACAGCACAGTTTTTATTTTCACCCAACATCTCTGGGGATGTAAGCAACAAAGTTGGGGTAAAAATCCAGCGGGTATAAGGAGTGCTTTGAACTCTTATGATGATGAAACTTTCTTTTTCAGGCCGAATTTCGGATATCCGACTCAGGCAAAGTTTGAGCAGGGATCTCTAAAGTTCCACATGTTGCGGGTCTTGAAACAGAACTATAGATGTTGTTGGAAACTAGTGGTTATCTCTGTGAAAAGTGACATTGGTAAGGGAATATCATGTATATATACATAAAAGGGAACCCTGTGTTCCCATATGGCTTTTGATTCTACCATGCCAACCATATTCCGCAAGGTTTATGCTCATTGTTCTCCAACACCCACTGAAACCCGGGTCTACGGAGCGGTCAAAATAGTGTGTGTTTTGCTGCAACCCCAAGGGTATGGGTCCAAATTTGAGACAATTTGAGACACCCTGACCACATGTTGGTGACTTTGAGTGCCAAATATCATCAAAAAGAGCCATGCCCACGCGCTTGAGAATGTAATTTCCTCCTTAATCATCATTTCTGCTGGTTAAACCAGGTCAAGCCTCTTTTTGGTAGCTAGTACCTCCCAATAGATCTCAAATGATCTCAATAGGTCTCATGGATTTACACTGTTTTCCAAAAACCATCAGACTTTGTAATGGCCTTAACTTCACCTAGCATTTTTGCATACCCCCAACGACTACCAGGTGGCCAACGCTGTTGAAGTGATTCTGGCTGCGCCTAAGAAGGTGCCGGAAGGAACCAAGGACTGGTATCAGCGAAATTCGCCGCAAGTGCACGATTTGACTATGATGATTCAACTAACAATGGGGATATGATATATATGCTGACGGAATTTTAGCGTCCAAAAAAACGCGCATTTTTACGCACCGTGGCATGATGTTGCGTTTTGCGCACATGGGGTGGGGTGGGGTGGGGTAGGGTGGGGTGGGGTAGGGCAATCATGTCCAATTGCACATGCACACATGTCACGCTACGCTACTGAATTTTCTTGCACTTGCACACACACAGGTCACGCTACGCCACTGCACGCTCTCTTGCACTTGCACACAGATGTTGTGCTACGCTACTGCACGCTCTCTTGCACTTGCACACAGATGTTGTGCTACGCTACTGCACGCTCTCTTGTGCTTGCACACAGATGTTGTGCTACCCTACTGCGCGCTCTCTTGCACTTGCACACAGATGTTGTGCTACGCTACTGCACGCTCTCTTGCACTTGCACACAGATGTTGTGCCACGCTACTGCACGCTCTCTTGCACTTGCACACAGATGTTGTGCTACGCTACTGCACGCTCTCTTGCACTTGCACACAGATGTTGTGCTACGCTACTGCGCGCTCTCTTGCACTTGCACACAGATGTTGTGCTACGCTACTGCACGCTCTCTTGCACTTGCACACAGATGTTGTGCCACGCTACTGCACGCTCTCTTGCACTTGCACACAGATGTTGTGCTACGCTACTGCGCGCTCTCTTGCACTTGCACACAGATGTTGTGCCACGCTACTGCACGCTCTCTTGCACTTGCACACAGATGTTGTGCTACGCTACTGCATGTTCTCTTGCACTTGCACACAGATGTTGTGCCACGGTACTGCGTGCTCTCTTGCACTTGCACACAGATGTTGTGCTACGCTACTGCACGCTCTCTTGCACTTGCACACAGATGTTGTGCCACGCCACGCTCTCTTGCACTTGCACACAGAATCGATGTTGTGCCATGCTACTGCACGCTCTCTTGCACTTGCACACAGATGTTGTGCCACGCCACGCTCTCTTGCACTTGCACACAGATGTTGTGCTACGCTACTGCGCGCTCTCTTGTACTTGCACACAGATGTTGTGCTACGCTACTGCACGCTCTCTTGCACTTGCACACAGATGTTGTGCCACGCTACTGCGCGCCCTCTTGCACTTGCCAATGGGTTTAAAAGCAGGGTGGGCCAAAGAAGAACAGTGCTGGCCCACACAGGTGGAATTGACAAGTGGAAATTGATGAACGGATCTGATCCCCAACAGTTTGGTCGCCACCAAGAACCAAAGTACTTAAATAAGAAATCGTTCATTACATTCGCTCCTTTCAATGGAGATGGGAACGCCCACGCGACTTGTTGAAAGTCACTGCCAAGTATCTCAAAGAGATGTCATGACATGACAACGAGAGTCCGACAAGAGCAAAAGTGCTGGAAGGGTTGCCGAGGCAAAAGTTAGAGACCCTCGGTCAGAGACCCCATTTTTGACCCTAAAATTGTTGTTTCGCTGTCGGAAGAGTATGATTTTGATAATATTTTCATACAAAAAGGCGGACGGTCAAAATTCCGACGGGTTTTTATGATATAATATAATGGGATATAATGGGATGTTAGTGGGATCTATCATCAATGATTTGGGATGTCACCCCCAAAAATGGCTACGTGAATGGCGAACATGATGGTAATCTATTATTGTAATTAGGGGTAACCTATTTTCAGACAAGCCCACATATATCATATGATATTTTAAATAAGCATCAGGGAAGAAGTCATGTGTACGAATCGTTATTTAAATCTCTGTGTATACACTAAACACAATGAATGATTATAATGATACCATAACTGAACATATATATTACTGTGGTTTATACCGGATGATCGATGGACGACTTATGTCTTGGCTATCAACAGTTATTAACCACGGACCAACGACCCCATTGGGGGACGATAGAAATCCCATCGACAGTGATATTAGGGATAGTAACCAGTTGTGATGGCAGCCATTATTTAAAAACTAAGACTTGGTGATGTCAGTTATTGAAATTAGTGAGGTTGGTCAATTTTGGATGCACCCAGTCTTAGTATGTGTTCCTAATGTAACTGATCAGTAGCTGGGTAATTCATCTTTGAAGTCATGACATATCTCAATCAAATCTGCCATCATGAGGGGGCTGCAAGCCACATGTTAACCAGCTATTCAGTTCAGGGTTCATCTGAGGTGTGCCTTAAAATCACCAAATCCCCACCGTATCTCTATCCTTGAACCATGTGAAGAACAGCCAAAATCCGTCTTTTCTGTCACACCAAGCATTGGACTCCAGGACTATTTGAAAAAGGAAGACTATGGAAAAGTGCCCAAGTATTTGCAGCATATCAAGCAGGAGGGGAATGGAGGGAGCGGTCCGAGCGGTTGGGGTATCCATATTTCCAGCTTTAATTGGGAAGTCAAGGAGCCACTAAGAGCTTCCCAGCTGCATGGTCAAGAAAACAACCACGTTTATCCAGCCGATGTTGAGGTTACAAAAGTCGAGCCACATTTTGTTGGGGACATCCCAGAATGAAGTTGATGATGCGTTCGTTATTCGCAAGCTTCCAGGTTGCGATTGACGATTGAGAAAACCATAGAACACTAGCCGAGGCCCAACGAGCTTATAGACTCCCACATATCCAACTATCGTGATTCAATCTACAATACCCTCTGGTAATCAAACATGGCTTGCTGGAAAATCCACCATTTCGATCCATTTGGTTCGATGTTGTTCCCATTAAGACACCATTTAGTTCGAGGATTTTCCAGCCATGTTTGATGACACCGGAGGCTACTTGCCCCCAAGTATGTTTTGGATCTGGCTCGACTATCGAACATCGCTCCAAATCTCCATCTGACCCTGTGGAAACCAGCGCACCGCTTGTTGCGAGGACATTGAAACTGAGTATCAGTACATCAGGCCATACTGCGTTCGAGTTCCACTCATTAAGGGTCTGGGAAACAAACGTGAGGACAGAAGGCACAATGTTTGCTGGTTGGTAATCTGTTATATACTCTATGTAATATTAATAAATTCCGATCTATATGACTGCCATTCTTGTCGCGGATGTGTTTTTCAAAAGTTACCATTATCCCCACCTACTCTCCTGGTGTCAGTGTGGATCCAATTTATGGCCTATGTCCAGAATCCAAAACTCCTGTCTTTGGTTTATTGCCATCTTTCACTGGATTGGTTCAAGGGAAAATCTACAGGAAACCATGGTTTTCCCCATCAGATATAGAGATTTCCTGAAAAATTTCCCTTAAACCAATCCAGTGAATCTTCTCCTCTTTGGTGGTTCCAAAGGTTTCTGACTTGCGGACCTCTTGATCTCTTGGGAAGTATGCTCTGATTTCATCCGGTTTCGCCACGAACATTACAGTTCTTGGACATTTCTTTGGAACATTTTTACTTTGGATGTACTCCCATTTTGCCCCTAAGGGGCTTCACTGATTCACTATGCCACCTGAGGGCCTTGCAAGAGCAGAGGGAGGCAGAGGAGGTGCCGGCCCTTGGGCGATAACCCTCTGGTTATTGAACACAATTATGGAGAATAATCCCTCTTAAAATGGGTAAATCATCGTAGATTATCAATGGTGAGCAAAGGAGGAATAACTGTATGTATGTATAATCATAAATCATCATGTTTCATTGGTTAACTAGCTGGTGAGTGGATGGTTTTACCAATCATTCTGGAGCAAAGGAGGCAAAACGCCACGAAATGTCCAACAACAGCAACAATATAATGGTATTTTTGAAGATTCAAGCAATGAACTTGGATATACCTGGATTATGCAATGATCAAAGATGGGTCTAACCCTTCTTTAGATTGATGTTGGTTAAACAAACCGGTGTTCTTGATTTGTAAACATTGGGTAAACCTTGGTTGAGCAAATCTCAATCATTGGGTGTAACCAACAAAATATTGCAAATTATTGGTAATCCCTGGATTAACCTGGGTTGGGTAGGCTGATACTTCATTGTTTTCCCATACATGGGGATATTTGCTACGCAGCCATAAACGTTATTGTTCATAAAGACCAGTCAGCTAGGTCTGCTTCCCATTGGAAGAGGGTCAATACCCTCCGTAAATTTAGCCGGTTGCTGTGGAAAATCACCATTGTCAAGTAGTACCAAGTACATATGTACATCATCTATAAATGGACCATGTTTCATGGCGATGTGAAATTACCGGAGGGTCGGGAATTCTCATTGTAAGCTATCATCCATTCTGGACATTGACCAACCAGCAGACAGGTATGGTTTGGGAGAGAGAGTACCAGTTTTCATCGATGTACAATTATACAATGCGCCGCCCCTTAATTACAAGTTTGATTATAAGGGCAGTCAAGTTTTGATATATCCAACAGATTCCAACAGTAACAATAGTTATATCTACCATAAACATCCATAAAGCATAGTCAATCTAGTTGTATTGTCCAACATTTATTGTAGTCATACACCACAAATCCACCAACTGGCGCCCCGTTTCTTCGTTTCAGGCGCAACGCGTGCGTCCCATGACGGAAGATGAGCGACAGGACCCATGTGTCTGAAAAGTGTGTCTGAAAAGGGGTATACTCTTTGGTAATGTAATATAGCTATGGCTATGGACCATTGCAATATGGCCAAATAATGCCAAATATAATTGTTCGATGGTTTACTTCTTGAACATTTTGTGATCTGAAAAATAGTTATTATATGTCAAACTACCAGAGGTTACCCCAAAAGTACAGTTCTATTGTAATTGTTGATAGGACAAATGATGATCAACCATCAATTTTTTTGGAGTTCCTCATTTTCAGACACACCCGGAAACAAAAAAAAAAACAAGGCCTCAATATGCGTGGTTCAACCTGTCTTTGGACCCCCAAATCCCATCCAATCACGGGATGTTGGTGGTTCTGGGAGTCCCCAACTTGAAGAAACCCCCATGTGGGATGGGTCAAATTGAATGTGGCTAAAGCAATAGGATCCACCATCACCAGTTTTACCATCAATGGGTGGTATAAACCATCAACATATGGGTGGTTTATAGTGGTTTAGTAAAGTTTAGTAGTTTAGTATTGCTTTACTAACATTATTTGTATCTTTCACACACATCCTCCTGGACATCATCAAACGCGACAAGAATGATCAGAGGACAACCCATCCAAACCAGCAGTATACCAAAGTTGGGATGCAATGTACCAGCCAGAAGCAGGCCAAGAACTAGAAGTGAGGTGGGCATAGCCAAAAAAAGGTTAAAGGGTCAGGATAGATCAAGAAAACAATGGGGATATGACCACCCTACAACTATACAGAGGGAGATAAGAACCAAATGGTGGTAATCCCATGGTTAGCATGCCCAACAAAGTTGGTTCTACCCTCTGGTAATCATGCGTGACTGGCTGAGAAATCCCACAGTTACATGGAGGTTTAGTTCGCTTGGAAAATCATCGAACTGAATGGTGGAATTTCCAGCAAACTACGTGAAGGAGTACCGGAAGGTGTCAACCCCATTTCGACTTGGTGATGTCAAATGTGGAAGGTCAGATTCTCACAACCTCATGACAACCTCACAATAAATGATGGTTACAGAAAGGGTAACTACCTAAATGGCTGTCTTTGAAGGTCTTGAACTATTCCCTCGAGCACTCCCCCCTGTTGGCCGGGCTTGGTGGATTTATAGCTTTAGCAGATTGCCCTAGGGTAAACGTACAAAACGATGTGGAAAACCAATGGTTTCCCTAGGAAAATGACCTGCTTTCATGGTGGGTGTTCCACATATTTTTCTATGTTCACGGGAGGGTATACCCATTCACAATCACTAATAGTCCCATGAGTCATGAGTATTCCATTAATATCCCATTCATATCCCAAAAAACTTTGTTTAATCTGGATATGAATGGGATTATACCAAAAAATATGTTTAGAATCATATGAATTAATTCATATCCAATTATCCAATCATCAATTCTCCAATTACAGGAGGCTTGTTTTAGCTCACCTTTGCCGGTGCCCGGGCCACAGGATATTCTCGAAGGCTTAAAAGCCAAGTGGGAACAGGCCGGAGGGATCCTCCACACAGCAGCATTCTTTGAAAATGCTATCAGATAATAGAACATAACAAGTTATATACGTAGTGTAACTATTATATATAATGTTAACATCAGATTAATAAACCCCCCCCGCCCCCCCCCTAAACAATTATCACCCCTAAATAAAGTTGACCCCAAACAATTGACATAGGTCCATAGAAAATTTTAAGACTTATATATTCACGAAAGAATTGGCTAATTGAAAACGAATACATAAGTGGGATCCTGGAATCGTTTTAGTATTGACAAATGAATTGGCTAATTGAAACCGAATACTTAAGTGGGATTCTGGAATCCTTTTTGTATTGCCAAATGAATTGGCTAATTGAAAACGAATACTTAAGTGGGATTCTGGAATCCTTTTACATAACGGTTTACTTAACCGATTAACTTTTGCTTATCTTAAGTGGGATTCTGGAATCCTTTTAGTATTGCCAAATGAATTGGCTAATTGAAAACGAATATTTAAGTGGGATTCTGGAATTTAGTATTGCCAAATGAATTGGCTAATTGAAAACGAATATTTAAGTGGGATTCTGGAATTTAGTATTGCCAAATGAATTGGCTAATTGATTTGCTTATGAATTCACCCTAAGACCTTAGGAAAATCATAACGGTTATGAATTGGCTAATTGAAAACGAATACTTAAGTGGGATTCTGGAATCCTCTTAGTATTGCCAAATGAATTGGCTAATTGAAAACGAATATTTAAGAGGGATTCTGGAATTTAGTATTGCCAAATGAATTGGCTAATTGAAAACGAATACTTAAGTGGGATTCTGGAATGCTTTGAGAAAGGTTTTACGTTTACCCAAAAAAAATCAGAAGCCTTGAGCCAAATACTTTATTTAGGGGGCCCGTCTAAATAAAGTATTTGGCTCATGGGATTGTTGAAGATCTTAGCCTTCAANTAGGGGGCCCGTCTAAATAAAGTATTTGGCTTATGGGATTGTTGAAGATCTTAGCCTTCAAAAGGAATTCAAATTGAAAAGGAATTGAGAAATGAATTGAGCCACAAAAAAATTTGCCCTTGAGATCCAAATACTTTATTGTGGGGGGTCAAGGTCAAATCAATCATTATTATTGTGACTCTAGGTGGCTTATGGACTACCCCCTTTGCGGGATTGATTTTTGGCTGGTTTTATTAACGGTTTAATAAGAAATTGAACCATTTGAGCCATCTTGACTTTTCTCAATTCTAAAACCTTTCAGACAAGACTTGAAAGTTCCAGCTTCCAGCTCAAAAGGGCTTTTTGGTTTTAGAAAGGCTTTGAGAAAGGTTTTACTTTTACCAAAAAAAAATCAGAAGCCTTCAGCCAAATACTTTATTTAGGGGGCCCGTCTAAATAAAGTATTTGGCTTATGGGATTGTTGAAGATCTTAGCCTTCAAAAGGAATTCAAATTGAAAAGGAATTGAGAAATGAATTGNTAGGGGGCCCGTCTAAATAAAGTATTTGGCTTATGGGATTGTTGAAGATCTTAGCCTTCAAAAGGAATTCAAATTGAAAAGGAATTGAGAAATGAATTGGGTCACAAAAAAAATTGGCCCTTGAGATCCAAATACTTTATTGTGGGGGGTCAAATCATTCAGTATTATTGTGACTCTAGGTGGCTTCTGGACTACCCCCTTTGCGCGATTGATTTCGGTTTTGTTTTATTAACGGTTTAATAAGAAATTGAGCCATTTGAGCAATCTTGACTTTTCTCAATTCTAAAACCTTTCAGAAAAAGGGCTTCAGGGTGGTNCGGTTTAATAAGAAATTGAGCCATTTGAGCAATCTTGACTTTTCTCAATTCTAAAACCTTTCAGAAAAAGGGCTTCAGGGTGGTAGAAAGGGTTTAAGACAGGTACGTCCAAAATTTCAGCGGGCGAGTTTCCGAATACTTTATTGAGGGGGGTCAGAAAACGGTTTCTTATTATGACT
>BGPT01000313.1:54065-67596 GCA_003297045.1 Symbiodinium sp. clade C Y103 | reverse complement strand
ATCAGATACTTTATTGAGGGGGGTCAAATCATGGTTATTTATTATGATTCAAACGGGTTTCAAAAATTCGATCAAATGAGATCTTTAAGAATGTAATTAGATCTGATATTGTGGAATTCAAAATTTAAGTTAAAAAAATGAAAGAAAACGGAAAAAAAAACGGAAAAAAAACAACGGAAAAAAAAAAACGAAAAAAAAAACGAAAAAAAAATTGGCCAAAAATAATCAGATACTTTATTGTGGGGGGGTTTTATTATTTTTGCCCGGGAAACCGGATACTTTATTTTGGGGGGGATTTCTAATCGGATGTGAACATTATNAATAATCAGATACTTTATTGTGGGGGGGTTTTATTATTTTTGCCCGGGAAACCGGATACTTTATTTTGGGGGGGATTTCTAATCGGATGTGAACATTATATATACATTTGTACAGTTATATCATATACGATATATGTATAGTTATATTATATACTATATTCTAATTATATACATATACGTATTGTTGCAGCAAGACCCACATATCGTCAAGTGTAGCTTTGAGCTCCAATTTTTTGGAGTCATGAAAAAAAACCTGCAACCAGTCCTGCCTGTTCAGCAACTCATTTGCAACGACCTCACTGGGATATCACTGGTGAAGGATGGTGAGTATCGGGAATCATTCGCATATGACCTGCTATTATTTTTGTTGTTCCTATATCATCTGTAGCATTTTTGTTATTATTCTGTTTACTATCATGTATTATTGCTATTATCATCATTGTCATTGACCCAGATAGATCACTATATCGTTCTCCCTCTCTCTCATTAAAGACCTAGACATCAGCCACTTCGCGATCAGAGGGACCTTGCTGAATGTTCATCCGAGTTTTTGTGGTAAATCACCCTGGCGGGGAAGTCGCAGATTTCTGGTCTTCCAGTATTTCCCCGTCTGTTGATAATTATGAGATTATACCAGCCAATATGTTGAGGATTTACAATCCATTGGGGGAATCCCTATAAACCAACCAGTGTATCCATGGTCCATGTTTGAAAAGATAGGAAACTATAGCAGGGGTGCGTTGTTGTGATGCATGGATGGCAGAGCGAATCGACTAATGGACCCAAAAGTGGTTGGAGTGTTGGGCTATCTATTTGTTTATCTATCTATCTCTCTCTCTCTGTATATATATATATATATATATATTTATTTGTCTATCTATCTATCTATCTATCTATCTATCTATCTATCTATCTATCTATCTATCTAGTCTATGGTGTCAATCTATCTGTCTATCTATCTATCTATCTCTATCTCTATCTCTATCTCTATCTATATCTATATCTATATCTATATCTATATCTATATCTATATCTATATCTATCTATCCATGCATCCATCCATCCATCCATCTATCCATCTATCCATCCATCTATCCATCCATCTATCCATCTATCCATCTATCCATCTCAACTTCCAACAGTGCTCCGAAGCTGAGGCGTTTTGACCATTTAGACTTCGAAATGTGCTTCGCGTCACAACGCCGTGCACTTTTTCGACGTCTCAATCTCCAAAAGTGCTCCGATGCTGAGGTGTTTTAACGTTTTTACTTCGAAATGTGCTTCGCGCCACAGCGGCGTGCACTTTTTGATCCCTCATCTCCCCAAATGGCTCCGCACCCGCCGCTTTAGGGAGCCCACTTTTCGACCCTCCGGAGCCACAAAACATTGGAAAAACACAGTGTTTCGTGACTCTTCTACCCGTTCTTCCTACTTCCTCTTCTCTGATCTTCTTTCTTCTGCCTTTCTCTTCTTTGCCTCTTCCCACCTCTGCTTTGCCATCTGTCCATATTGTCGGATGTTTGACTTCTAAACTTGCTTCGATCATTCCAACTCAGCCAATGTACCCAATTGAAGCATAGCGCCTCACATGATTCACATGCAAGAGAATATTTGGAAGAAACCCGGGGTTTGACCATTGAATGGCTGATTTTTGGTCTTTGAACAGAAGATACACAAAACTAGCTGATCCAATAAAGCTGGGTTTCAAAAAAGATTCACTTTTTTATTTGCTTGTCAAAAATAAACATACAGCCGTTTTTTTTCACTATTTTCCTCTGTTTTCTTTCTGGTTGCTGTATATAAACCCTCCTATTTTGTCGGCTATCCAAGATTATCACCATAAACTCATGCACCATAAACAAAGCATCGTAGCGGTCGTGCCAGGTGAACACGGCTTTCCAGGGTGGAACTCACGTCACGAACTTGGTGCGGTGACCTGGGGTATGGGGTCTGATCCATGGGAGTTTAGATGGTGGAGATCCTTAGTAGTATAACCCACAGTGACCCTAGCATAACCTACCTGTTAAATACAATGATAATATAGTAACTAGTAACACATGGTGGTTTCTTACAATAGGGGATCACCAAAACCATAGGTTTCAATACTTACTGTAAATGGACTAATGAATTGGGTGATTTGAGCCTGCTTGAAAAGGAAGAAAGTGATCCCCAGACGGGCCGAACTTCAGCAAAAAAAACTAGCAAGGGGGTGTTGGATCACAATGTGCTGACAGTCAAGGATCCGCAATCCGATGTGGGCTGTTCTAGGAAGGCAGGCCTGGAAGTATTCCAGGTAATGAGATGCAGGGTCTTGGCTTTCGACCTTGTTGTGTTGTGCGGCTACGAAATCATGAGCTCTCACCAATCCGAGCTGCTCCTACAACAACGCTCACTCAAGTGCTTCGCGCCGACAGAGCACATGATGTCAGCTAAGGTTGTGCAGATTGGCTGATCATCTTTAGAAACTTAACCATCCAGTACTGTGGGCATCCAAGTTTGAACCGTACCCGCATCACTTTCTGGGTATGCGAAATCGCTACATGGCTAAATGGAGCGGGTAGAAACCATATGGATCAACCATACGGATTCATACGACGAGGATTTTGTTTTTCCCAAACATGGAGGGGATGGCAATAGATGTACAATAGGAGTAGCTAACAACAATGTGACCAAGAAGTCTGGTATTCCTGGGTAAATCACTTTGGGTTATTCAGGATATTTTTGTGGGAATTCAGCAACAAAGGTGGCGTCGTAAACACATGTAAACCCGGCAATAAAGCCGATTGCTTTGAGCTTTCTAGATCATAACACCTCCCACATGGATCCACATGAGACTGAGAGGTATGATCTATTGTCGGATTTTACGGCACAAAGGGAACGGAAACCAACAAACATCGTGGCTGCAACCAGCAAACAGTTTCACCAAAGAACGTCCGGTCTCACTGGTAGGTTTGGGTAGGACATCCCTTTTCACTTTGTCCTGAATATTTACCCAGAAGTTGATTTCTAAGGGCATAGGAAGGATGGTGTATCTTCATATCTAAACCCCAAACAGGGTGGGGGGTAGGGATTCTGAATTCAGTGCTTTAAATACAAACAACAATAGCTCCGGAACAGAAAGAGATCGGGTTATACACTTTCGTCACTGCAGCAACAGGAACTTGTTTGGGCACAAGAAGCAAGTCTATGTGTAGGTCCATTGTGTCAGAACCTCATACTAGGACATGGAAGAGAAATTCACAAGATCGTCAAAAAAGGACCTTCTATGTAGAGGATTTTTTCCAGACCCTTCAGATCAGGACTTCCTATGAGCATCCCAGAAGAACTTCCATAGAAGCACCTCCAACGCAGAGCATCTTCAAGATTTCAATGCAAGGACCTCTTAGGGAGGATTTGAACAGGATCTCCAAAAGATTTTCGCACCAGGACCTGGGCAAGATCGTGCAAGGACCTCTTTGACACCAGGATCTCCGCAAGACCTCTTAGAGGATTTCATCAGGATCACTTTGTGCGAGTTTGCGCAGTCGAAACGCACTTTGACATCTAGGAAACCCACTTTATGCCGGAATTTACAGGTAAAATGCCGCGGCCCAGATGGAACACCCTGATCAAGCACCTGCGTACACAGTTGCCGTAAGAGACCCTCAGTGTGGACACACTGTTTGGGGAACTAGGTGAATGATAGCCACAAAAAACGGTGAAACTTTCGAATTTCCTTTTCGTTTACCCAATCTTTACATTTGGTATCTGGGGTGCTGCTGGTGAACCCTCAGGACACGATGGGAAAGTTGAAGCGTAAGGAGAAACACGAGGCCGAGCTCTCTCAGCTTGAGAAAGACATTGACACTTGGATCAGCTCGCGCGGGTCTGGTGGATCTTCTCATTTTTGTTGGGTGGCAACATTGTGAACAACCATAATCACAACATGTTTAAAGGTGCTACAAGACGATGCAGTCATGTGGAATCAAAGTGGTTCTCACAGTCGCTGGATTTAATGTTTTGACAAGGATGTCAGTGGATAAGCAAACCACCAATGATGGTTCCTTTCATGGAATTTTTGTTAGTTCCACTGGCAGATTTCAGCGATTTCAATTGGTTCCCTGAGAATTCCGGTCTCAGGGTATGTAAATATCAATTAGCCTTTCAACACCGTGTAAAATGCCTCTAGGGTGTGCGTATGAAATCTGTTGTTGTGTCAGATGTGAGACCTCATGCCGTGTATAGTTGTATAATATACAAGGTGTGACATGGAAACTACTACATAGTCGACAAGAAAAGTGAGACACACTTAGACCCTCATGTTTTTCCATTGACATTGGTATTTACCCATATTTACTCCATAAGTCTACGTATGTTTACCCATTGTTATGGATCAACTGGGGGCTACTGGCCAGTGGCCAGCATGATTGACCCGCTGTGGCAGCAAAGGAGAAACTCAGCAAAAAGAGCATCCTCGTCAACTCTGACTCTTAGCTGGTGATGTCCACTGTTCATGCCTCAAATGGGGTTCAACGTCAACCATGAAATATTGGGATTGCACCATACCTAGAACGGATTTAACCAACTAGATGCAGATACAATATGTATATATATATATATATTGATATATATATATATACACATGTATCTATATGATATGAAATATATATATATATATATTCAGTAGTGGAATGCAACCAATATTTTTTGGGGGTAGTCTGTGCACTTGGGATAGTGTCTGAACATGGGGTATAATTACCCCACAAGCATGGCCATCAAATACACAAGCCCCATTCCCGGGTAGGTGGTTGGTAGTGGCATTATACCTACCGGTTTGACAGGGCTCAGATGTTATTTAGAATTGTTTGGAATAGTTCCAGATCCCCAATCAAAACGATATACATATTGGTAACAGGCACATTGAATATACATACTTACACACATAGAACTTAATAAAACACTTATGAAACAAATACATATGCATATATATACACACAGATGTAAAAGTTTATTTCATCGAGTTTTTGTTTTAGTAATTGGTGGGTGTTGTCAAGCATGAGCCCCTGCGATGACCCAAGAAAGACAGGAATCAAAATTAAGTATGTACTCCGAATATTCAGATGAGATCAAAACTATACTGTATAGAACTCTTCAAGACAATGCCCAACAATCTTGTGTTTTGCACAACGACATATCTCAAGTGCCTTTTGTAGGATATTGCTACCCATTGCCACCAGCCATCCAAGCGATCCTAAATGATCCTAAGGAAGCCTGAAGAGACCAGAAAGCATGCGACCGGGCGGCGGTTTATGGCGCCTCTCCAACGAGATGTCCGTCACAAGTCGAACCGCGGTGTCGTGAAAAATGTTTCACAATTGATGCATTATTTTTTGTCTCACTGTGGAGCCTCTGAAGGATTTCTATTCGACGATTTCATGGTAGATGATTGAAATGGTTTGCATTGCAACAAATAAGCAGCTGCAAGGGAATCCCTTGAAACTTCAGCACCTTCCAACGTGTTATGTTTCTCGATTCTGGCGCCAGCGCCACGTCTCACCTTGGCAGATTTGGCAGCAACTCACAAGTTGCCTGAGTCCCAGTCTTGTTTTGGCAAGGAAAACAAACTGCAACTGAGAAGAGGCGTGAAACTTCCCCCTAAAAGTAGTACATGATCAGCCAAGAAAGGTGTTACATGTATGTGCTTGTAAAATCTGACCTGGTGGTTCCCTCCAATCAAGGAAGTAGAATACTTCACCCCAGTGATTCAAGCGGATGATCAGCTTACTTCATCATTTGTTTAGTGTAGCAGTCCGTGGCTCAAAATTCACTCAAACCATCTCAAACCCAACACCGGTTGTAGATATTTTTCAACTTGCCTGAAATGAAGATCCCAATTGGGTTTTCACATTTTCTTTTGCGGTGGAGGTGGGAGGGTGGGGGAGTTGAAACCTCCCGCCAGATTTCTTTTACTGGTTAGGCTGCACCCCATTTGCGTAGGTCAAATCACGAAATGTGCACCTTTTTTGGTTTGTGAACACCTGAAATAATTATCCCTTTCCAATATTGTAGCAACAATCAATACCAGAAACCACGGTTTAGTAGGCGATTTAATGGGATTTACAAATATTGGCACCGATTTCGGCTGTGTTCATTTCGGCTGTGTTGAATAGTGCAGCAGGGGACGGGATTGACGCACCATGGGAGGTCTCACGACAATGCTTGGTGCACACACGTCATGGAGACGACTGGAACAAGGCGCAGAAAAAAGTGGTGAGAAGTCAACTGGAGTTTCGGATCACCCTTGTTTTGGTTGATTGTGTAATTGGTTGGATATGGTCGAATAAATGGGGATGGAATCAATTATCCAATAAGTGTGTCAATATTCATCGAAGAATTTCAGCGCGGATCGAGGGACGTCCTGTCGAACACTGCTACTCATTTGCTTGATTGCTTGACTAGTACCCACTAATTGTTCATGCTGCAAAGTACAACATACCCTCCGGTATTCAAACGTAGCAATAGACAATCCCCCATAAATGAAGGTTTATAGCTAGGAAAATAATCTATAAACAGTGGATTTTTCGTTGCCACCTTGAATTACTGGAGGGTATGTTGGTTTATGCCGCTGGTGTCTCTGGATGCCAGGTTTACCTCAAGGGTGCCAAGCTCGGAGAGGCTTAGCTCTCTGGATTTTTGACTGGTTTGTCGTAAGGAAAACCGACTGGATTACGCAGGAAACCAGTCTTTCGCTATTTTCATGGGCATACATTAATTTAGTCTTCTATATGAACAAAACGAACATGCAGGACATCTAAGATTGAGAATCTAGAAAATGACCCATCCTTTGATTTCGCACTTGTAGGAACTCATCTCATTGGCCGACGTTGGGAACCTTGTAGCTGGAAGCCACCGAAAGGTCTTTCAACAAGGGGATAATTTCCTAGCCACCGCACAGAAGGACATTTATATATTACGCTCTAGTAATTTATCGTAGAGACCTGGAAAATCACCATGTTTTAGACCTAAATCATGATGAATAATTAGTCTGTAAATGATTTAAATTGGCCATTTTCCATAGCTATGTTAAATAGCCAGAGGGTGTGCGTATAATGCATATACCACCCAGATCGATATATTGTAAATACATACACATATAGGTCCACACATGGGATATATCAGTAATTACAACTGGTAAGCCTCTCTTTGCATATCATCATGTTGGATTTTTGATTGAATCGAAACCTGCAACTTGGGAGAAACCATGAGAGGTTGTCCAAACCCCAAAATGTCTGAGGCATTATTACCGTCCGGTAATCAAACATAGCAATAGACAGTCCACCATTTAGAGATGAATTTCCCATTCAAACCATTTAAAGCATCTATTTATATGGGATTTCCGATTGCCACGTTTGATCAAAGGAGAGTGCACCCAACAAAATGTGCGCAAGAGTCCGTACCTGTTGGGCGGTGGTTTCAACAGATATGTATATTATATATATATATGGAGGTTTCCTAAAACGGTGGTACCCACTTTATGGATGATTTATAGTGGATTTTTTTACGGGTACCCCCACTTTAGGAAGCCCTCCATATATATATATATATATATAATGTATATATATATATAATGTATATATGTATATATTATATACATATATAATTCATATATATATATATACAGAATTAGTATAAATTTGTCCATTCCTGAGACATGGAAAAGACCAGTCAAAAAATCCATACTGAATGGCTTCCAAGCCAACATCCCTCAAGCTGCTACAAGTAGGCCCAGAATCCAAAGGTGAAATTGACCCCACACTCCACTGGAATTGTCCCTATGTTTACAGACTTAATTACCATTATTGGTAGCAAATTCCCAAAAAACTCCCCATGACTTTTGAAGAAAAACAACATACCCACCCATATCCTAAGCAGCCAGATTGCAGTATATCCCATTATATCATTATATCCCCATAAAATGGTGGTTTTGACTCGATTGATACATAGTTTGCAATATGGAAACCCCGAGACGGCCACAGGGTTCCTATGGTGAAGTCTTTCTGGCGCTCCATGCTTCCCTGGGTCCAGATCTTAGCATATGAGCCGTGCAGAAAATGCCCTTGTTGAATGGTTATGAGACAGTGATTTATAGCCCATTTCTAGTGATTCTCCATAGCTATGTTCAAGTACCAGATGGTATACCAACTGGTTTATTGGGGATATCTGAGGATTGTGAACTACTGAAACGATTTCATATAGGGATACCTATTCAGCAGCCAGTGCAGCCAGCGGGATGGGATAGGTAATGATAGGTATAGCTTTCGTGGCTCACATGAGAATCCTGACTAGCTGAAGATACCCCCCGCAAAAAGTAGGCCTTAAACAGAGGGTACGAACAACCATGATCCCATATTAGGTTTTACAGAAAAGTTACCTTCGGGTAGTTTGACACAGCTATGGAAAATCACATTTTTTAAGAGGTAAATCACGTTACATCATCATAAATCATCTATAAATGGGCCATTAAGCAGAGGGTAAATTTAACAAAGGAATGTGTAAATTCCACCTGCGTCAAAAGACTCACTTTTGGAGGAACGTTGAAAGCACTATCACAGCAGCATGCTGGTGGTTTCATCTCTTGGTGGACGTTCTGGGCAAGCGGCACCAATTTGCAGAGGGTCCGACATTCCGAGAGAGTTGGTTCAAACATGTTCAAACTACCCTGTGGTTATTTAACATAGCCATGGAAAACGGTCGATTTATAGATGATTTACGGTGATTTACCAATTAAAAATGGTGATTTTCCATAGCTATATATGAAACTTACAAACTCAAAAACTTGCGGATATATTTGCCAAAAAGAGAGTTGGCGAAGACGGGCTGCGTGGGCTTGAATTAGCCTTGTGCTCAATAGAAGATCCGACATTGGGTCAGTTTATCTCATTCTATCAAGGTCAAACCTTTGTGAAGAATAGTTTAGTTTCATGATTTGTTTTTTCTGCCACAAATGAGATAGTTGGGTTTTCTTCAACTTTTTGTGGGGGTCCAAGACAGAAAGCTGTCATCCCCTACCTAAACTGAAGTCTTTGAGGTGTAGCGCGCGTGGTGAAGTCTGTGGGGCTTCTCAGTGGAGATGAAGCCTGAAGACAGGATCTGAAGGATACAGCCGGGATAACCAGAACGCAGCAATGAGGGGAATGGGATTTGGGTAACTATCCCAATGTGATCCAAGGTGGCTGAACTTTTTCAAGCTTACAAAGTTGATCGAAAAGATTGCCTCGGGCAAGCTTAAATCCTTTTTACAAGAATTATTGAGTGGATTGGAGTCAAGTTTGGAACCGGCGCTACCTTTTGTGGCATGACAAAGTTGGATTCATGTTGTGTTCACGAGCTTTCCGGACTCCGGACCTTGGGGGATTAAAACAGGGTCAGTGAAAGTTCCTTGACCTTTTGTGCGGGGTAGTTTCAAGAGTTTTTAATGAATTATATACATATATGTTTTTTCAACCATACGGGGGATGATGATCCCTACTGACTAAACTTGTTTCTATGAATTTGGGTTGTGTTGAGATGTGTTTTGCCACCAAGCTGCATGAATTTGCTGGTTGCTTCAAATGTGCGAGTTTCATTGGATTGGTTAATGGGAAAATGAAAACCATGGATTTTCCCATGAAATATAGGGGTTTCCTGTAAATTTTCCCTTAAACCAATCCAGTGAGAGTTGTTTTCAACCATATGATTTCTTTGATTCCCAATCGACCTTCATATATCTTCATCTAATCGGAAGAGTTTCAAACCACCAGCCGATTTTGTGGCATATTTGTGGTTTAGTATATCCCATTTCAACGTGAAAACTGTGAAATATATATTCCTGTAAAGTCTGATTTTGGGATATTCTTGGTTATACCATCTGGTAAACTAACATAGCTATGGAAAATCACCATTATGGGAAAATCCACTATAAATGGCAATTTTCAATAGTTATGTTAGTTTACCAGAGGGTATGGCTAGTGATATGTTTTTTTTTGCGCCGCCATGGCTCAATGGCTCAACTATGACCAGATTCGCAGTCCGGCCGCGAGGTGCCCAAGAGTCAGTTGAGCGTTGCAGGAGAGCAAGTGGAGGATGAGGCAAGACCGCTGGTTGCGGATGAAGGTTTGGGCACGGCCAAGAAAGGGGCGGGAAGTTGGGGATAGAAGGGGGGGTTCCTAAGTCATGGGGGTAGCCCAAATCATCCAAGTTCTGGATGACCATGACTTGGCATTGATACAACCATGGTGTTTTGGGGAGTATGATCCACCTTTCCGACCAACATTTTATGATCCGGAAATGGGTAGACTAGACTATTTCTTTAAGTGGTCATATGAATGGGAAGACTAGCTATTTGATATAAGGTGGTCATATGAATTTGGAGTATGATCCACAAACATTGGACGACTATATATTTGCTTCTTGCTAATTCTTTGAGTATCAGGTGAGACTAAGAAAGGTTGGAAAACTGCTGGCGGTTGCGAAGGTCGTCATAAGAATCGGAATGTGACCCATAAACATGGGACGACTACCCAAGAAAAAAACGCTACTTGTATCAGGCAAACATGAGACTAAAATGCTACACACAAGGAAATCTACCCCGGTGGCTGCTAGAGTCTCTGTCGTAGATCCATGTTTGGCTACCCAAGGGTACCCCAGCTGTATGGATCTTTACTACCGATGGACCGATGTCAAAATTTCAGCCCTTTTGTTTTGTGATGTTTTGTGAATAGTGTTTTGTCATTCTGAAACAACAAAGTGTCCTGCAAATGAAAGGTTTCTTTTTGGGTCACACTGAGGATGTGATAGCTGTGAAGGGCCTTCTATTAATGTTGCATGGTGAAGATTTGGAAGCACAAACGTTCTGACACAGGTTGCACCGGTGAACAGGAGGTGAGTTGATCCTGAAAACCCATGGTGTCAAGACCTGCAGCCATCATCTTTGGGGTCAACAAGGGCGACACTTGTAGTAGTAGAATCATCTTTGGGACCCCATTTTTCAGCCTCCATGTTGCACTTAGGGTGCGTGATTTCGTAAATTAAAACTGACAGCAGAGCTGAGTTTTCTAGGTAGGAAATCACAGGCCACCAAGCGGATTGATTTGAATCTACTATAAGTATCTACAAGTGATGAGTGGAGGGTTGCACGACCCGATTTACCTCAAAAGCACAAGTTATGGCAATCCGGGACAGAAATAAAAATATAGTTGATTATTAAATATTAAAAAGAGTATGGTTGGTATTGAAAAAAAAGTAATATTTGTTGATGCACATCACACCCCGCACACTCCTTCGGAGCAGCCCTGCCAATGTTAAAACGTTTGGAAACGGAGTTGTGACCTTCCATGGCAAAGTCATGATGCTTGATGCACTGTTCCCGAAAAGATTCTTACCAGCGACTTTAATTTAACCAGTAAAATTAGTATATACACATATATGTTTATCAATTGATCATAATATAGTTATGTATTAATATATAGCTGACTTTTACCCATTTCTATGCGGAATCTGAGGCTCAAGTAGATTGGCGATGTCACCCTTTCAGAAAGCACCCTGAGAAGACGTGTGATGCACTGAATAGTGTGTGGTGTGGCCTTGCGTCCTTGAAATTATCCACATTTTTTTGCAAGTGGCAAGCAACTGAGAGCTGGACAAGGAACCGTGCGAATGACAATCATTTGAGAAGAACATGTATGTATACCCGTATAACGTGTATGTATATTTCTTTGATTTTATTTACATATATATATATATAAATACTTGTACCCATTATATACATAATAACATGCCCAATTTTCTCAGGGATGCAGCCCGAAAAAATGTAGATCAGCTGCCACCTTTTGAATCAGGTGAACATGCTGAAATCTCTGGATCACCCACACATCGTTCGTGTCTTTGAGGCGTTGGGTCTGTTGGCCCTAAAAGATTGGAAGAAACTGCAGGTGGTCAATCAGCCTTTAAACAACCCTTCGAAACCATGGTTTAGTAGGGGTTGAAACCACATATTTGGATTATTTGGGAACATTTATGAGGTGTTTATTTTTCGGGGGATGGGATAAAAGATCAACAAAAGGACATTTGACAGGTTCACCAACCTGACGTGGAAATTCAGTCAACAAAAATTGTGTGCACAACTATAGATGATTTGGGTAGCGCCTAAATCGTGATGCCACTGGAGCGCGGAGGTTATTGTTGGGGGCCAACATTGAAAATTGATCATGATCCTGGTAGTTGTTGGCAGTGTGGCTGGGGGGAGAACCGAAGGAATACCCTACTTATATCCATTTGTGATTTTGAAGGGGAGATTACTGACTTCTTACATGTCCCCTGAAAAAATTGACACATCCAAACTCATCCAAATCAATCAACTATTCATTAATCAGTGGTTTGCACGATTACTAAGGTTCAAAATATTCATTAATCATCCAAGACTACTAACTGCAATGGTGAGTTGTGTGTGGTTGGTGGCTTTCAATAAATGCACAATTTCCTCATCGAATTGTACGGTCACCCTCATCGGCCCGCAGGAACGCGGTAGATAGTGGTTTTACCCTTGGCGACAGTTCCACAAACAGTGACCTCCCCACTAGTCCACGTATACATGTGTTTTCTTTAGTAAATGAATATCCTCATATCCTGGTAACATTTGTAACACATATCATATATCCATACATTTGTACAAATTAGAGCGAGCCCAGCCGAGGAACGAGGTAGGGTTTGTAGATTTAACGAGCCCAGCGACGAGGTAGCATTTTTGAGTTTAAGGACGAGGTGTTTTTTCTGAGTTGGAAGTAGCACCGTTTCGGGCTTTTTCTTGTCCAAAACTTGGATTTTGGAACTACTTTTCCAGGTCTGGGTTTAGGCGTTGTGGAAAGATTTAGATTTTGGAATTATTTTTAGAGGTCTGGGTTTAGGTTCTTTGCTTGTCCAAAACTTAGGTTTTGGAACTATTTTGGAACTTTTTCTTGTCCAAAACTTACAATCAATTCCCCAAAAAAGTAGCCCCAAAAAACCATCTTTGGGGATCGAAATGCATTATTTGGGGCTACTTTTTTGGAGGGCTTTTTCTTGTCCAAAATTTAGATTTTGGAACTATTTGTTTTTTTTTGTCCAAAACTTACAATCAATTCCCCAAAAAAGTAGCCCCAAAAAACCATCTTTGGGGATCGAAATGCATTATTTGGGACTACTTTTTTGGAGGGCTT
>BGPT01000313.1:16412-48650 GCA_003297045.1 Symbiodinium sp. clade C Y103 | reverse complement strand
CTATTTTAGGGCCCCTGTTTATTCATTTGTTTGTTTGTCTTTTCAAATCTTGGTGCTGGCTCTCTAACAATCTATTTTGGAGGGTGTGGCGGACTTAGGAAGGGGCGGGCTCCTGAAGTATCTCCTGTGAACCAGAGATCCGAAAAAGCGGTGAGTTAAATCCAAATGAACCCGCACTTCTTTTGCAAGTGGTAATGTTTCAATAAATGTTCTGTTGAAGAAGAACTGGATCCCACCCAGATATGTCTTCCACATACAATCGTTCCAAGACGTTTTGATTTCAGTAGAAGAGACGATCCAATGGTTGTGCAGTTTCCCCTGACGCCTTTTTTTTGAGTTGCGGCTTTTTTTTTGAGCTGCGGCTTTTTTTTTGCGCTGCGGCGGAAATTTCAGTCACAATGGATTGCGGCACTTTTTTCATCCTCCGGGTGGATCTAGGTATATTGAACGATGCAATTCATATCAATTCATTTTATTGATACCAGCTCGGCACTTGAACGTGAAAACCATTCAGAGTATTCTATGCCCTGTGGATGTTAAGAGTACCAGGGGGGTTGACTCAGACTCAAGGAGATTCCGCCTGTTTCATCCCTTCATACGTGGCGACTTTGCATACTACGAATGACATCAATGGTCATATGGGGATATATCATGATATATCCCCACCTATAGGGTTTTATAACCATTTGTTAAAACTATGAATATATCATATATACATTATATATAAATATATATATATACTTACATATATATATATATATACATATAGATACTTATACATATATATATATACATAATATATATATACATAGTATTATATATAATATATATATATATATACACATAATATATATATATATATACACATACACATACATATCAATTCTTAAGCTCTTCTGCAAATCCAAGTAGGAGTTACCTACCTGCCCAGATGTCCCAAGCGTCGCCCAGGAAGCCCGGCAACACGATGCTCCTGACGCCCTTCGTGCTGGCGGATGCCTTGCAGGGCAAGTCGCAGCCGCATGTCCTCCTGGTGGACTTTGGGTTGGCCGAAATTTTTGATGAGCAGGTGCGGTTTGGATCTATATGGGATATGGTGGAATGGTATAGAAATGTATAGAATAATTATTATGTATGTATGTATGTATATACCCCAACAAAACCATGATCTAGTGACTTAGATTATTTTCGGGTATCTATTTATTTGGGAAGAATGCTGTGAGTATTGAAATGTTGTGAGAAAGTAGTGTGAATATGCGTGAATATAGAATTGGATTTCTATAGAAAACGTTGAGAGTATAGAATTGGATTTTTATGTTTGAGATTGATATTATGGAATGGTAAGTAGATAATTATATTTGATGGTTCAATCATGCGGCATCGGAGTGGAGGCTGATGTATTTCAAAGTTGGAAAATCCAATCTCTACATGGGGCCCAAAGTCAGTAACAGTGGAGGTCTAACGTCAGGGAGAACATACACGCTTTTCATGGTGCTTTTCATGGTTAGACTCTCCCCAAGAGTCTTAATCCAGACTGCCAGACAAACTGGGCCCAAAAGCACGGCTGTTTTGGTGGGAAAATCACAGCTTGATCTTGGTGATGTAACCAACCATGACGGGGGGTCATTTTCATAGTGGTTGGTCAATGGATGTAATTACTCACAATGGTTGATTCAACCAAACAACAATCATAATCATAATGGGATGTATAGGATTTGACTAACCACCAATTTTATGATGTACCAAGTAGGATTTTTACCCAATAATAAACCATCGGGGATGGTTTATGAAATTGGGTGTACCTCATTACAGCAATTGTGAAAGATGGATTTGTCTAGATTTGTGTTTTTTTTGTTCCCCATCGGGACAACAAACCTGGTCAAAGGGCGACCCGTAACGGTTGATGTAGCTTCACGGCCAGATACCTGGCTATGTTCTATGGGCGACTTGGGTCATCCTGTTATCCATCCACCACCATTTCAGCGCTGCAAGTGAGTTTTATCTCTGCTGCTGGTTACCCGTTGTGTCCTTGGATAAGGGTTGTGGCACAAGATATCAGTCTCTTGACCTTTGAGGGTTCAGATCCCTCTTGAAAGAGTTTGTTTTCGAAGATTCTTCAATCTCTTTGCAGTGGTGATCCCAAATACAATAATTTCCCCCAAACATATAGAAAGGTAAAGTCCTACTAAAATATACTAAAATAGTGATGACTTTCTTTTCTATCTCATGGTTTCTGAGTGGCTCACTTTCATACTCTGGTGTCTCAACCACCAGGCAACCAGCAACCAGCAATAGTCTATCGCCAGGCGGCGCTTGGCGGGCCTGCCACAGTGAAAGGAAGTCCAGCTTACCTCTCACCTGAAGGGTTTCTCAGCGAACGACTGGATCCAGGTGTGGACAAATGGAGGTTTCGTATACGTCATGGGGGATCCCCAGCGAGTCACCATGGTTGTTTCAATACGAAGTACTGGTCATCCATGACTTGGATGATTTGGGCTATATAAACCTCCGAATATCTTTAATCAATGATTACTTGGCATGAATAGATAATAGAGGATAATAGGGGAAAGAAATGTGTGCTGATTCAGATTCAGAAACCCTGAAAGGATTGTATGTTTTGAGATGTTTTTTCTGCGAAAAGAAATCAGTCGAACTATCATTTAAACTTGTCAAGATGGAACCATTGAGGAAGTGATGGACTCGGAGAATGGATATGGGTCGACCTCAAAATCAGTTAATTTCCCCATCAAACCTTTGGGATCGAAACTTCCCAAAGCAATTTTGGAAATCCCTCAGTTCGATGATGTTCCTAGCTATCAATCTCTGTTGAGTGGCGGGATTCTCCTTTGCCAGCCATCTTTGATTACCCGAGGATAAATCCTTCTAGGTTGGATCATAATTCCGTCTAACTGTAGACATTGCTCCAACCCATAGCCAGGAGGGGGGAAAAACAAGTCACTTTGCCGTTTTACATATTAATATATATATATATGTATGTATATATATATATATACCCAATTTACCCCCCTTGTACCTGGGGTGTGTGGAGCAACTCTGATAGATATTTATATTCAATGGATTGGCTAATCTGAAAATTTAAACCGGAAACCCCATCCTATTTCATGGGGAAATCCATAGTTTCCTGTAGATTTTCCCTTAAACCAATCCCATGATATACCCTCCAGTAAACTAACATAACTATGGAAAATCACCATTTTTTAATGGGAAAATCCACTATGTCTATGACCATTTTCAGTAGCTATGTTAGTTTACCATGATATATACATTCCCCCCGTAAACCCAAATGCTAGGGACAAGGATAGGGATGGCTGATCTACAGCACCTCCAAGGTTTGATGGGAAGCTGACGCAGAAAAGTGACACCTGGGCCATGGGCGCCACTTGGCGGTTGGCGGAGCTGGGCGGGGTCTGTTGGTTTTATCATTATATCATACTGTAAGTTATATAAAGTCATGATTAGTCATATGTATCACATATATATACATACATATATATATACTGCATATATATATATAGGTATATATAATATATACATGTTTACATATATAATATATATACACACTGTATATATATATATATGTTTTCATATATATATATATGTATACATAGTCTTATAGTAAGTACATGTGCAAGAAAGAACTGTTGGATTTGTAGTGGATATATCTACAGTTGGATAGATTTTCGAAGCCACTTATGACTTGGGGGGCGGCACATGGTGGCACATTGCAGAGAGATGGATTGCTTGGAAATAGGTTACCCTCTGGTAAACATACAAAAACAATATGGAAAATCACCCTTTTTAACGGGAAAATCAACTATTTCTATGGCCATTTTCAATAGCTATGTTAAACTACCAGAGGGTATATATAGGAACATGTTGGAAGCATTGCATGCAATATGTCTCAGAGTCAAGGACTGCCCAAACTGTCATGTTGATGATTGACATATTGGCATTTGCTAGTCCCAGAATGTTTAAATCTGAGCCCTTCAAGAAGTAGAGCACAGTAGCGCAGTGGAGATTCCCTCTGGCAGTAGCCCACTTTAGATACTTCCCCCACTGGTTGTCCAATAGAAGTTGAACAACCCAAAGGTCATTCTTGGCTATTTGGGCAAGCGCCTCAACCTTGATTGAGTAGTGACTAGTGATCTCTCGGAATCGGAATATCAACAAACCAGCTAACCATTCTAATCACAACTGAAACCAGATGAAACATGTGTTTTAATCCCAGATTAGAATTGGGTTATCTAAGATTATACTAGATAAACCAGCTAATCATTATTATAATCCCAATACTCATATTTTTTTGAGTATCTAAGATTGGCCATGGTTTTTTCATGGCAACCTTCAACATCGAAATTCCGAGGTGATGCTCTATGAGATGCTGGTGGGCAGCAGGCCCTTTCGAGGGACCAACAACATCTTTGTTCTCTACTGTCGCTTTCTTCGCAAATTCAGCGATTCCAATGGACTCAATTCTGGCTGGACTCTGGCTGGATTGGTTTTCTTGGGATCTTGAAACTGGCAGGATTTTCCCATGAAATGTGGGGGTGTCCTGTAAATTGTCCCTTCAACCAATCCACTGATTGGAGCAAAACTTCGCGTGCCGGGCCTTGGGTGAATTGAACCAGCCATCACTTTGACAGAACATTTTTTTTTGCCGGAATTTGGCTGTGTGTCAAGAACCCTGGTAAATCTGGTGAGTTTGGAAATAGCTGTACATGGATTCATTAGCCCCAAAAATGATTGTATAGTACTGGTAGGTTTTGATCCATCCACACATCAGCATTTGAATTGGTTGAAACCGAGTCTTTACAGGCTCTATATTACTTGAATCAACTTGAATCCCATTCATTTTTTTTCCAGGACAGTCCCTCACGTGTTTCGTTTGGGTAAACTTTGAAGTTGTTCAGAGTTGGGCATCGCCGGGTGCTCAATTCCTGACTATACACCTTGAAATTCCAGGGCTCAACACAACAATGCTCAAATCCGGAAGAACATATGGGTTCATAGTTCAAACCCAATATATGATCCTTTCCCCTATATAGTAAAACACCACCCAAGATTGGGGCCCAATGTGAACAAATCCAGGAGGGTCTTGGATAGTATTTAATATAATCGGGGGGAAGGACCTAGGCGATTTCCACCCTTAGATCTCAACGGCAGTGCATTGGGTTTGTCCAAGAATAGGGGACCCCAAAATCTCATCGTTTCATATTTACCGTTATTTTATCGGGCACGACATGGGGAATCCCCCCTTTCGGGGCAACGTCCCAAATCATATATGCATATGCGATATCACATATTATCTTTATGATATTCTTTCCACTCCTATATTGGATTGATGGAAATGGGGCAGCTTTCTTCCGCCATAGTGGTGATAGCTCGATCAGGCACTGAAAGTATTGTCACGGAATACCCTAATTGATTTGTTGCAATGTGGGGCCACCATTTACGATCGCTAAGTTGGTTTATCAGTAGGTTAACTATGGTTTGTGGTAGATATACCTATAGTATCCTATAGTTAGATGGGATTATAGATTAATTTACAACTGGGAAGTCCCACATTGTTGAGTATGGGTGGTTCCTCTAGATTGACACCCCAAATCTGCAATTCAACACTTGAATTCATTTCGTGTGATTTTTATGCTGCTGCTGTCTGAAAATGCGGAATACCCCCCAAATGGCCACTTAAGAAGAAAACATGATGAGTCACTAGGAATAAGGCATACCCCAAATCCCCTGGTTAATCATCATTTTCCCCATTGAAACTGCCATATTTGGAGGTAGCCTGCTGGCACCCAGGTCAAGTTGCCAACACTGAGCCCAACTTTGACTCGAAGCTTGGGAAGTTTCGAGCTGTCGACCCATCGGGGCTTCTACTTCCACTTGGGATATGTTGGGAAGGTTATTTATATGTCCCATTAAAACCTCCATTTATAGGGGATTTATAGTTGATATACCCTCTGGATGTTTAACATAGCCATGGACAACCACCATTTTTGATAGGTAAATCATGGTAAATCACCATACATCATCTATAAATGGACCGTTTTGCATGGCTATGTGAAATATCCACAGGGTATCCCGATCCACTATGGGAATCCCGATCAACCAAGCCTCATAATGGAATGACAGGATTTTGAACACTGTTCAGAAAGATGGGGACAGGTCATTGAAGACGGGGACCACAGATTGGAATGTTTGCTTTAGATTTTGGTAAACATTAACTATCCCAGGGGTATCTAATTTTTAGCGATGCCCTTTTGGAAAGACTTTTGGATAGGTCATTGGAGCATCTTCAGTCGCCAACCAGACCAGGATTCTTTCTGAAGATCGCAAAGAAAAACAACAGACTACTTAAAGGTGTTGTGGGGCAATCACTGCCTCAGAAGGGTTTTCTCCAGATGTAGTATGATGTCGATGAATATCGCCTGGATGTGTATCGCAAGTTCGGCAAGGATCCTTGCCAAGGGGCATGTTGGAGACAAGCAAAGTCTAGAACCAGTAGTTATATATAATGTGGTAAACCCAATGTCACAAACAATTATCACAATTTTTGTGGGTGGGACTTCGACCATCCCCAAATGGTAGGTTTGTTATTGTTATTATTCTTATTGGGTTTCCCACATTGGCCAATGATAGATGAGGGATACCCATCGAGGAACCACGGAAAATCACATCACCTTTTCAAATCTTCGCGGCCAAGGATACCAGAGCTTCCATGTTCTTTGGTGAAAGCTCTGATGGAGAAAAAACCCGAGAAGCGATTGTCCGCGAGGCGCCAAATGATCCGAGGATCTTAGTCAGTAAGATATACAGTAGATTACAATATAGTTGTAACATATAGATTATATCATAATTGGCTATTCTTACGCATGCAACTATGTGTATTCAGTGTATAACCTATATATGTATAGTTGATATGTATATATATATACACATATACATTATATACATCATTACTGTATAATATATACATACATTACTGTATATCGAATCATTGTATATCATATATCTCAAATTCAATTTGGTCCTGATTGCTGATATATTTTGTCTTATCCATCCTTATTTTTTGTACAATCGACTTGTATATCATATATATATATATTACATAATTACATATACTCTACATATTATATTGCACATAATATATAGAGTATATTATATATACTCTATATATTATATTATATATGTTATATTGTACACACACACACAAACGCATCCTATTTACTACTAGTATATAAGATGCGGATAGACATGCAGTATGTAAACGTGGCTTAGAACCAGTCTTCATAGTGGGAACTAGATTCTGGTGCAAATTTGTTCCAGTTGGGTGAGAGGTTTAACACCAACAAAACAATGGCTGAAACCTTTTGGAAGCGATAATACACTGAGTGGATTGGTTGAAGGGGAAAGCTGCAGGAAACTATCATTTTTTGCAGTACCAGTTCAGTGCCGGCGTACACAGATTCCATGGCTGTCCCGCAAGTTACAAAGACACATGGTAAGACAGAAGTGTCGTTTTCATTTGGAAAGTCATCTATACATGAGTCATGTTCGATTGCTTATATACTTAGATTGCCAGACAGTATGTTTATGCACAAATTGGGTTTCCACGTTAATGCAATACACTTCCTATTTCTCACAATTCTATCCACGGAAAGGTCCTTGCATATTCCAAGTTGATTTGTTTTCGTTCTTTCCGCTTCAAATTGTGAAAAAGGATGAAATGGTCTTCAGCACATGGAGAGGGCAGATCGAAGTACATTGTATAATCCAGTATATCGGTACATGCTTTCTCACATTTGAGTCCATGAACAAAAACCGTTCATATCACCACCAACATATTTTTTCTCTTACGGTTGGAGATAACGGGTCCACGATATTGGATGCTGTATGGAATAGCTCACATAATGATTGCTTTTAATATCAGTTTTCAGCGCCAAGATTGTGGGCGTCACAGGTTGAACTGTGCTTGGTTGCAATCTTTTCTAATTTCATTTCTTCCCGGGTGGCAGTGATGAGAAGAAGACAGCTTTGTCACAATGCCAAAGGCATCAGGCTTGATGGAAACTGTCAGTTGTCCAAAATGCTGATTTTTTTGGGGTTGCTGATTGGCATCATTCCAGGGCTTATGACATGAACCGTTGATTTTGGATACGGCCCAATGATTTGGGGCTCCAAAGCTGAAGCAATCCCTCCGTCAACAAGTGTGAAGGAGCGAAAGCGGGCTGAAGGAAAGGAGGTTACCCTGGTCCAGGGTTTCTGCGGGCTAGATGGTAGCTTGCTCACACCCCTGGCGTCGCTGACCAACGAGGTGATTACATGCTGGAAGCTGACCATTCCCTTGCAGACATTTGCAGACAGCCAACCAGTCTTCATATCCAGAGACCATTCTGCCAAGCAGAGGCATGTGTTTCCAAACTCTGGAAGGGCTCCGCATCTTACAAATTTTGACACCCTAGGCAATTGGTGATAAAACCATAATATAACGGCCGACCCTCAACTGTTGCACCCCTAATGCTTTGTTCTATTATCTCCTCGGAGTTTTGAACCCCTGTATCGCGTGACTTTTACTTACCACCTTGTTCTCGTTGAACTCAACCCGAAGTCACGGCTTCCCGCTACACCGTTGTATTGCAGTAGGTTGAGGCATGGAATCCCGTTGAACGATTTATCAGTTTTTGGACCTGGTCGGCGGTCTACACTACAGCACCAACCGCCAAGGCCATGATTGAGCATTGTACAGATTGAAACCGCCCCAGAATCTTTTGCAACCCTTGTGGATCTCTCAAATCCGAGGCCTTAAAATCAGACTCAGACCTTCCATTTCTTCGGCACCTCCAATGTGGGATTCTTTGGTAATCCAACATAGGCATGAAAATTTGATAATGAAAGCTTCCAAGATGATACCCTCTATAAAATTAGCATAGAGCCTGAAAACAACTGATCTATACTGAACTTATATAAGTGGATACTAAGATCGGATACTATAAGTTTCCAACCTCCTATGTGGCAGGGTCCATATTTATTTGGGGGATGACAAAGTTGAAATTAAGCATGTTCCAATTTTATTGAAAACCCCCAAGTGTTGAGGGGGTACTTTTGTGAGTCTACAGGGCAACCATTAGATTTGCATGAGGACCGCCACTAGTCGTTGCGGCTCCAATGTCTAGGCAGTGCTTCGAACATGAGTGGCTCCAAGAAGTGAACGAGTCGCTCGGTACAATGAACACGGTAACACGGTGCAGGAAACCACCAACTGGGATTCAATCTGTGAAAATGGGGATTCAAGAATGAATATTAGCAGCAGAAATGGAAGAGAATGAGGAAACAATTGAGACGCAAGCTGCAAAAGTGTTGATTTTCGCCAGGAATATGTTCAGTTGTTGATTTGGTATCTTCACACCATTCACATCGGGACTTGCCATGAGCCCCATGTCTAGAATCCCTCCAAAAATTCATCGGTCGACGTCAACCGGACGGTGATTTCAGAAAAAATCACGAAAAATCGGCAGGCAGTAGCACAGGTATGTTCATGTTTAGAAGTCATTTGTGAACTTCACACATTGTTTGGCGAAGATGAGCTTGTTGACCCTTGGCTCAAAGGGGCGGCTCCGACGAAGGATATGTGTTGCAAGTCCAAAAGGCAAGTCCAGATGACTTTTGTAGACATGAAAATCATGAAATATCTTCGTCTTCTCATCATTGGAAGACAAATGATATCAAGTTGCCATGTTTGGCATGTGTTTGATCCAGTTTCTTTGCACCACCATTTTCCAGAGCCAAGAATTCAGACCTTTTAAGGGCTCAAAAAGGTATGATCCACTTCAATTTGGTTACGAGTGTCCCATTCTGTCCCGATGAATATCCCATTTGATCATGGATCATATTGAATCCCTATTGTTGATGGTTATTGCCGAGCAACACGCCTTCTTAATCCCTATTGTTATATTGTTGATGGTTCTTGTTGATCTTGTCATCACTATCCCCTGATTATCCCAATGAATCTCCCATTCTTATCCCTATTTCACCATTTATGATGGTTTTCCCAGCTATAAACCTTCAGTTACAGTATGGATTTTCCAGCCAGCCATGTTTGATATTCTCCCGTAAATATCCCATGGATCTCCCATGCCTTCAGGTTGGACTTCTGTGAGATGTCGAAACAGTTCAGTGCCTCTGGGGTGCCCAAAAGCTTGGGTCGTCCTAGTAGCTACTTCCACCGCGCTGCGCGGAGACCCAGGGCGTGTGGGAAACGCGTCCCTTCATGCGGAAAGATCCTTTTTGAGGAGGCTGAAGAAAATGCAACCCTCTTGATGTTCCAAAGTTTTTCCACTGCTTCAGCCTACGGCGCTGCTTTAATTAACAAGGGGCTGCCATGGCACCCAATGGCCGTGCTGATGGACTGTACGTTCTCCCTGCTGGACGGGTTTCAATCTGTCCTTGATTCTGGCCAATGTGGTATCCTTGTGGCTGCAATATGTTCAGTGCAACAGACACATAGCAATTTCAAAGTGTGTACAGCGGTTCCCTTTATTGGAAGTCCTGGATGTATAAGAAGTTGGAATGTGTCTATTGAAGGTGCAAAAAGCGTGTTTTGTGTCGCAGAACACACTAGCAAAGTAATCACTACCAGTCTTCCAACCTTTTAGATGTGTATTTTAAGAGCTGCATGTAATCAGCCAATATATAATTAGTTCACCTAGTTGTAGATCGCATATATAAACCCCAGACGCCTGTACAGAACGTTACACTATGCACACAAACACTATATATAAATATATGTATATGTAAATATGTATATATATATATAGATATACATATGTATATCCGTAGCTGCGTAGAGTCCAAACGCTGCGTGATTCGTTGGATTTTCTCAGGTGACCTTTAGCATGGCGGCGGCGTTGGGGATGAAGGACCTCACAGCAGATTACCACCTGTTCCAGGCCGTGGAACGGCCTGGGGGTGGTCGGAGTGAAGCCCATGTAAAGCCATCCATCCATGGAAAAACATGGAAAAACCCAAGGATTTCCCTAGGAAAATGATGAAACTGTAGATTTCTCTTTGAAAAAAATAGAGAAAACCCTTGTGGATGAGTCAGAAGATATAGGCCGGAAGAAGTCATGCCGGAGAGCTGCGCTTTTTTTTTGGTGACAAATTTGGGGGTTCAGCCCATGCAAAGGGGCAGTTGTTTCAATGTCTATGGCTTTGGTTGCGAGAGGACCAGACAGACTGGGGATATAGTGGGATGTGGTGGGATAACGAGGGACACATTGCATAGAGTATATATATATATATAAACCACAATATGATATTTCTATATACATTTTGATGGACAAAAATGTCCGCAACCTATGGCCATTGAAGAATGGGAAAAAAACGGTTTCAAAATCCTACATGCAATGGCTCATGAACAGACCCACATGATCAAACAAACTACAATACAACACAATGAATATACTCAAATCTCAATCTATGTCCCAATCAGTTTGTTTATTGGTTGTAGTATGTTCATGCTTAAATATCGTCAAGCCTGCATCATTTTTCCACCCAACCGTAGTTTTCGAAATGGGTATGTCTGAAAATGGGATCACCCCAGAATGGCAATCAAATCATCGAGACGATGATTTTCTGAACCATCAAATGTAGGGGGGTTCCTTGAAAGTTTTCCGAGAAATCTACATATTTCCCCATCATTTTCCAGCATTTTCCATCCTTTTCCTAGGGAAAATCGCTTGGGTTTTCCCTGGTCCCCCACCCTTGGACCGACCTTTCCAGGGGAGTCGAAGCTGAGGCCTTGGACGCAGACAAGTCGGGTCAGTTAGACCAGGAGGAACTGCGCAGTGGCCTGGAGAAGTTGGGTCTTCGACAGGTGCGGCCGACGCCATGGGAGTGTTGACTGGTTTTGACCATGTACAATCTGGGTCAACCTTGGTTAGATACGAAGTCGTACTTGAATCTTTTGCTATGGTAAATTTATGATTTAAATTGTCCTAACCAGCTATAATTAAAAGTATGAGATTGTTCGGCAGGTATCTAAGATTCACCATGCAAATTCTGGGAATTGTGGGGATTCATATGGGACATTCATGGTGATTCATGTTGATTATTCATGGGATATGAATGGGATATCAATTGGATAGTACCATCTGGTTAGTTAACATAGCCATGGAAAATCCCCCTATACTTGGAGGTTTCAATGGGAAAATCATCCCAAACTCGCCAGCTTTTCCATGGCTATGTTAAATGACCAGAGGGTAATGGAACAGAATTAAATTTGATGAGGATGACCTACCATCAACCTGGGATACGATGGGACATGCATCATAATGCGATAACCTATCCCCCAGCCAGGTGACCTCCGAAAAATGTTGGGGTTTATTCAGAATATTAAGGGCTAATTCATAAGCTAACATTCAAAAGGGCGAATCTAAACCATCTATTTTTTGGGGGGTCTCCTGGCTGGGGTGGGGTGCGCTGGGAAGTTTGGTTGAATCCCAATCATCAAACCTGCGGCTATTCAAAGCTGAGGACGATTATAGATGATTCATGATTCACTGGAAAAAAGGAGGAAGCATTATAGCACTTATTGGGCCCTTACGATTTGTGGGATGATCCAACTAAAATCGACTCAGACCCTGAGAATCGGACGCATTTCAAGAGAAACCAATCGTCTTCCAACCCCCAACTCATCGCAGGGTCATCAGTTGGGATGACCGTTAAACCTGGGGTTATTTGCGTTCGAAACTGATAGAATGTGATAGAATTATGGTTTTGGATTTAAAAGTTCAGTGAAGGTAGTTTAGTGCTTTATTTTTTGAATTTGTTTGTCATTCTTAACTGTTGTCTCAGTTTATGCCCCGACCCATAATACGGAAGCTTTGCACAAGGACCTGTTCTATGATCAGTTAAATTATGTTAAATGGAATGCCGGGCAAGGTGTCCACACAAAGAATTATTCATCTTAGGGGACTTTAATGCACGTGTCAGCCGTACTGTAGGGATTTCGTTGGACGGTCTGGACGAATCGTTTATTGTTGGACCATATGAACTTCATCACACTAATGATAAAGGAGAAAGACTACAATACTTGCATTGTGTAACGGTTCCAAGGCTGGTGTGTTGCGGGTGATGTCTACCTTTTTTGCACATCGCCATTATGGTACATGGTTTCATAATTCCGGGCGTAAGTGGTTCCAAATGGATCATTTTGTGGTTGCTCAAAGATCTGCTAAGTTTGTTATGGATGTGGCTTGTAAACCTGGCAGCCTGGCTTTGATAGCGACCACCGGTGAGTCGAGAGACTCAGGTGCGGTTTTCCCCCTTGGCATATTTAGGGCGGTACACTAAGCATCCACTGTCCTTGTTGGACCTTCATAACCCAGCCAATGCAGAGCTGCCTATCAGGCATGGCTACCAGGTGGTCCAAAAAGCGCATATAGGTCCGCTATTGTTCTGAAGCAAAGCCCGAGATTTCAATTCAACAACTCTGAACAAATGGTGGCAGGATAAGGCGAAAACTGTTCAAGCACAGGTGGATGCAAACGAACCTCAACATCAATACGCAGGGTTTAGGGAGTTGAGGTCCAGATGGGATCCCAGCAGTGGTGCGTGTATCATGTGAGTTGGTATCCTTCCCCAGTGAATGGTTGGGTTTCGAGTACCCCTGCCCAAAACGGAGGATTTGACTCATTGGCTCCAACTGTATTACCTTGCTTTCAGTGCCAGGGAAGGATTTAGCTCGTGTCCTAGCTGCCAGCTTGTACGATTTTGCAGAAAAGCTTGGGCTATTACCGGAATGGCAGCGTGGATTCAGGGCCGGACGAAGTGCAACGGACATGGTGTTTACACTCTGCATGATCTTGGAAACAGCCAAGCAGAAGAAACAACCGCTGTTGGAATGTGGCTGCCACAGCTCGCCAAAGAAAGATTCCCACTGAAGCTCTTGCAGTCTTGGAAAAAGGGTGCAGGCAAGAAGTCCATCTTGGAGATAACGACTTCTGTGACCACAATTTTATCCCATATGTGGAGGTTTCCTAAAATGTGGTACCCCAAATCATCCTAATCATCCAAGTCATTCGATGATCAATTAGTATTGAACCCCATGGTGACTTGGAGATCCCCCATGACTTCAGAAACCCCGAGGTCTCCCACCATTGATCCCACCCACCCGCCTTTGCGAGGACCCCAACGGATTGATGGCGTCCATGGATTTGGACCAGGCTGGAAATGACGAGAGTTACGCCAAGACACGTATTTTTGCCAGCACGCATATGATTACACTATACTTGCGATTCAATCATGGCGTATCATGGCTAGGACATGCTAGAACATGTTTAGTGATTATTGGTAATTATGGTGAGGATTGGGCAAATCATCCCTCCAAACTGACCTTACCAAAAGTTGTAAAAGTGTTTGTTTCGCCATTTTTTGACCTATGTGTAGCAAAAATGTGCCATGCATGGAGCACATGAGATGTGTTGCTTCTTGGTTGGTTTGTGGGTTCAGATGTGTCTGATTCTGTTGCAGATGTACATATGACATCTGATTACATATGTATATCCACACGAGTGTATTGGGATGATGGGTCAGAAGTCAATTCCAACGAACATATTTTGACACCATCAGCCAAAAGGATCTCAATCTAGTCTAATCAGCAATTAAGGTAAATTGTGTGATCGTTTTGGTATCCAACGAAATGAACGTAGAATGGTGTAGACATGTTTTTTCTTTTTTCCTTTGAAGTACTATGAGTGGAACATGTTGAGAAGATAGCGCTAGAAGTCTCAAGAACAATCACACATTTATAGTGAAACTACCTGAAGATACCCGAAGTGTGGCGCAAGCACACTGCAACACCCAGACTCTACACCTGGGTGATCTTTTTCCTAGCCATACGTCAGGATGGACAAATCTCCTACACCGAGTTCTTAGGCGCCACTCTCAACCTCGACGAGGCGCTCTGGTTGACGAACGCTGGGAGTGTGGTGGTATTCTTTGGGATTGGGGGAATCATCCCCTTGGAGTGATCGTTCGGTCCGTTTGAGGTTTGTGCATTATAATTATGAGATGTAATATAATGATAATATGATATGATGATGATAATTTACCCAGAGAAGAAAGACATGGTTTGTCCTCATTTTCCCAATTTTACGCTTGACGTGATGGCCATAAACTGTCATAACTGGCTGGTTATTTCCCCACTTCTGGATTCACATCAGGAGTGAGAGCATCCAAGTGACACATAGAATGTACTATCATATGTATCGATATGACTAAGATGCAATAGATGAGCAGAGGTGTCTATTGCCAGCAAGGATGGAGTTATGATGAGTTCTGTGTTGCTTTTATGCCTGTATGACATGCTTTCAAAACCCACATTCTGTTGCAGAAAACCTACACACTCACCAGGATCCAGTAGTGAAGTTTAATAATGGGACCACGGGTGAAAAGCCGTGATCATTCTAAATGCTGCTGCATTTCTTTAAACGTGAGCAGGCTTAGGGTCCACCATGTGCCATTTAACTGGCCCCGAAAAAATCAGACAAACCAATATGTTTTTGCAACCAAGAGCCTGGGTTAAAATCTATGCAAAGGGTGGTCTGTGGTCCTCGCAGCATTATGATACTATTTTGAAGGTACGTGTTATGCGTGAGCCTTCGTAAATATTGATACCTCAGGATGCACAGAACATTGGTTCTGCATAGTCGTTTCATTTGCATATATATATATATATCCATTTATTCTCCAACAGTACGCATTGTACCAGGATATATTTTGAAGCAAACATGTTGCAAGAAAACCGAAAGAGAGAGAGAGAGAGGAAATAGAGGAAGAACATCATCACTTTCTTTCGAAGAATTCCGGCTTGAATGTGCATTCCAGTTTGCACTTGATTCATAACTCATGTATTAGTATAGTAGAATATAGTATAATATATATTTATTTGCATTTATAAATACGTACAATGCAAGACTATCGATACTATCGGATATTTTTCAGGTGGTGTATCCCTGTTGTCGATGCCAGGAGCGAGGAGATCGATTAATGAGATACGCGCAGCTTGGCGCCGGAGAGATGAACTCACTGGGTCGTTTAGTGTTCATGACTTGCAATAGTTAATCATGATGTGTAGTATATTTATGTTATTGAATTGTATTTAGCTATATTCAACTAGATTGAATTGATTATATATATATATATATTCTATTATTAGATTTATTTGTTTAATTTGATTATATGTAGTGGTATTGAATTACATTATTTAAACTAAACATAGATTATCGTGTTTGATGTTTTTATCCTTGGGTCCGAAATGGTGATTTAATTAACCATCAGAAATGGCATGATGATTTAACCACCAAACACGGTGGCATCAATGAGGATACATGATGGTTTGTAAGGGTAACCCCCCAAAACAAAATGACCGAGCCTTTCAGGTCGCTGATTCCAATTTAGCCAGATCGTTGAACTTTATGGGGAACATGTACCAAGCACACGACTGAGTTTTCACCATTTTTAAACATGGAAAATTGTGATTTTATCAGTACAATTGAGGATGATTCAATGGGTTTTACGGAGATGAATACAGGGGTTGGGAACCCCAAATACCCTCTGGTAAGTTATATGATCACTGGCGAAGTGGAAATTAGTATGTTTAATTGATATGGAAGTCATCGAACTACATGGACAATTTTCTATTCCCGTGTTAAAATACCGGAGTTTAGCTAAGATTGTCTATTTTTGGAGTTGCTTGCTGTGAAGTGGCAACCCCGGATGATTCATGATTAGTTGACCAGGGTCATATTGGGCGGTTGCCATTTCACCCAAGGGAGGAATGATCCTTAGAGTTGCTGACTGTGCGGTAGTGAGTTGAGTACAACACCTTTGAATGGAAGATGGTACAATATTTGAGCTATTTGAGCTACAAACTGTGGATCCTCAGTTCGAAAGTATCCACCTCTTTTGGGTTTACTCACTGGATTGGTTAATGGGAAAATTGAAACAGTAAACCCCTATATTTGATGGGAAAATCCATGGTTTCCTGTAAATTTTCCCATTAACCAATCCATTGATTTACAGTAGATTTATGTTCAATTGAGACTTTATCCCATGCACCACATTGGACTGCAGGAAGGTTCTTCCATCGCAAGCTGAACTGGTCAACCAGCGCACTCTTGTGGGATGTCGGGCGCTTTTGGTTGGTCAAGTAAAGATGGCCTAGGTTGGCCAAATTTTTCTGCAGCTTGAATTGCATATGTGCGAAAATTGGAATTTTGAAATTCGGCGAACAAGGAAGCCTACCAAACTTGGTAGTCTGAAATGTTCACTCCTCCCCTTGTCCCCTTGTCGAATGTCGTCGAGTAGAGCCCAGGTTTTCAATGTTTGACTTGGACGGTGACGGCCAGATCAACATGGAGGAATTGAGGCGTTTGCTCTCAGGTGTGGCGGCAACTCTCCGAAGAGGCAGAAAATGTTAGCATACTGAAACTGCAGAGATAAATATGTATACATAAAACATCATAAAACTGTATACATATAACAACAAGCAACAATGATATATGTATTTATATATATATATATATGTATGTATATTCATATACACATTTATAATATAATAGTATTGATATTCACATTGTACTCCGAAAGAATTTGACGGGAACTGCAGATACATGCAACATCATATACAACTGATAATGTCTATATATGTACTGCCAATTCTTGATGTTGGAGGATTTCAAGGGTTCACCTGGTGGTTTGGAATTTCTCCTGATATGTGGCCATTACGTGGCAAGATATATCAGCCATGAAATCAGTTTCAAGCAAATCTTTTTGACCAATGATTTTCTCAGCCAAACAACTTCGCAGCAACTGGGATCCGAACATGTTCCTCCTTGCCAACTGGACCAAGAGGGTCTTCAAGGCAGATTCCTGTCCAATCTGTCCACTTTCTTGGTTGTTTCAGGTGGAGTAAGCCCACAGAAATCAACATGTTCACATATGTTCACGATACATTCGAGTTTTCTTGACTTTTCCCTCTCAAAACGCATTCCAAATCATTCCAAGCTCCAAAAACCCACCATGTTTGCAAGATGCTTGCAGCTTTTGACGTGTTTTTTGATGGCCTGGAACCACATTGGGTCCCACTTGGAGGACCATGCCACGAATCAGAAGTGGTTAGGAAGCCTGGTGACTGCAAGTCTCTATTCAGTGGGCTTACAGTATCCCATTTAGAAATAGGTTATACCCTATGCTTATTTAACAGTTTGCCACGGACCATCACCATTTACAATCATGAATCGTCTATTTCGGCCACCTATACCATGGCTATGTTAGTCATAACCAGAGGGTAACATGTTGTTAAGTTATGGTGATTAAACACTTGCGATTCTCTTCGGATGATCCTAGCAGCACCCCCGGTCCCAGCTGCGCCAGGTGACGGAGCTGTGTTGGTCTCGGATCTTCTGCCGGATGGGCAAACGGTCGATGAGGTCCGCAGTTGGCAGCAGCGGAGATGTAGACGAATGGTGGAATTCACCATCAAAAGATGGGGATATCAGTGGAATTTAGTGGACATACTTATATATATATATTATATTATATATATATGATGGTTGCTTGATGATTAGTTCGGGGATTATATGATACATTGGGGATGATCACAATCCATAAACGGGGAATCCCGTTCTCAACCAGAAGAAAGGGACGACAGGGTTTTGAACACTGCTCACTTGGGAAATCCATCGTATATTTTCAATTAATTTCATGTCATGTGGGTACCCCATATAGGAACACCTCAGTACTAGATGTTCAGTAAACTGTCCATGTATGATTTTTTTGCAAAGATAAACAATGAACTTCATAGTGACTTTGCACATTTTGAATAGTAACTTAGCTACGAACAAGTTATCTTGTTTGCCCAAGCAAATAATATAAGGGTACCAACCAAGAAATGGGTAGCAATCGGGTTATACTGCTATAAGTGCTTTCATCGGGATTATGGAAGAATCCAAATTGGGAAGCGATATCAACCAACTGGTAGGGGGGATGAAAGAAGATGTACGTCTGTATAGTTGAAATCGTGAATCCAAGAGTTATCTGAAAACTCCTCCGCGGCATGAAAGTGGTATTTCCCTGACTTTACTTCACATGGGGCTAAGTCCTACTAGTACCCACATTCATGGTCAAAGAAATATGAGAACTACTATCGCCATCTAGAGCCCAGGAATGTTAACAAGCTGAGACCTACAAGAACTGTGAACTGAAGGTTCCCAATCGGAGGTTTCCATAAATGGGGGTACCCTCAAATCAAAGCGAAAATCATCTTTTTTTTTATTTCATGTATTTTCCAGTATAAACCATCCATTTTCATCCATTTTCAAGTACCTCCATTGATGGAAACCCCCAATTCTACTCCAGGTTCTATGTATACTTGGGCCTGCATCGCAGGATATCGCCCTGCAAGATCACCATTGGAGGGGATGATCCCAACCCTTCATGTTCCATCCATAGATTAGAAACTCATCGGCTAGAATGGCTAGAATATACCATCTACGATTTTCCAGCCATGAATGCCATGAATTTGGTGATGCTAATGCTTGACGTTGTTTCTTTGTATTCATCAGATTCCACATTTTGGTTAATGAACACATATCTCATCCATACAGATTCAGAGGAAGTGTCATCTATGGATGAGATATTTTTACAGATAGCCAAAACTAAAATGTTGTGATGTTGGCAAAACAATATTAAATCATCCCCAATTTCACCATGCATATAGGTTGTATAAACCATTCCCAGTCATAGTTGATTTATGGCATTGTTTTACCCACATTAAACATAAGTCATCCATGATAGCCTCCTATTCGTCAGGCCATCCCTTCCCAGCTTCTTCACAAGGTCATGGAGGAAGTTTCTGGTGGTGACGGCGTCATTTCCTTTGCCCGCTTTCGGCCGCGCGGCAGAGCCAGCGCGCGTTCGAGGGAGAACCAAATGGATGGGAAACAACTAGCGATTGGGTTCAACTACTGTATAGATGATTCTTGGACTAACTTACATCCATAGTAAAATCATGTCGAATCCCTTTTTATCCCTTTTTTAACTTCCTGGTTAACATTTCTGGTCTGGATCATGTTCTTCTTGTATTTTACGCTGGGTTAATCTGACATACTGTGGATGTCGAAAATCTATGGGGAAGCCCTATGGGGAAGCCCCTATGGGGTAGGTGTTCACATCTATGTTACCCTAGGGGAATATGTTTTGGCTATATATTTTATATGGGGATAGATTCCAAGCATCAGTTTTTGCAGGGTATTTATTCGACTAGCCATGAATTTTCCAAGAGCAAACATGGTCTTCCGTTCACCTCCAACATCGTTGACCGAGAAAATCATCGATAAAACATCACCAAACACAAAGATTTTTGGTGAACATGGATACAAATGGGAATGTTGGTGATTAAATCTTGATCACCAAAATGGGAATTAGATCACCAAACACCCATGAATATTAGCAAATTTGTAATCACGAATGAGAATTAATCACCAAAGATCACCAAACATGAATACAAAACAAAGATGAGGAATGCATCAACGCAACTGGACGTTTCATCATCAGAGTGTCGTTGAGAGATCAAGTCTTTTCAGAACAGCAACAAGGTGAATTTATGATAGTTTATACTATTCTATACTAGTTTATCAGTTTATCATGTTTGGGAGTAAACCATCCATTTTTGGTATAGGCAAAGATTTGCCTCACAACCAAATGTTGCATGATGTTTGAAGAAGATTTGGCCTCAGATTTGGGACACGCGTTCATTTCGGAGGTATACCCCATTTTCAGACAAATTTCCAGATAATCAGCATCATTGTTTGACGATATTCCCACTTTTGCACCACATTTGATCTTGTCCATTTAAGTGTTTTTTGATTCATTCTGCAATCGGTTCAACGATGCTCCAGTTAAGGGTGACCAGTAATAACTGTGATTCCTATCCCATTTGGTTTGGATACATCCGCATGTGTTTCAGTTTAGACGCCCCATCCAACAGCCAGAGGCTTCGTTTTGAAAGAAACACCACGATCAAATTGAGGGTGGCAATACACGGTCATCAGAACGATATAGAACAAAACATCATGATCATGGTCGTGAACAACATAAATCATATTTTGTTGCAACCTTTGTTTTAAGAAAATATGTGCTTGGTAGGTTTCACCTTCGAGGTTTGTTGGCCTATCCATCCCGATTCTGTGGAACGTTACGACCAGGTCGTATTTGATGCACATCAAGCACAGCAGGGGGCCCCAACGGCAGACCACCAGCGACACGAGTCGACAAGATGTGAGATGAAACACTGGGACCCCTGCTGAATTGGAAGATATCCCTCCATGGGCCCCTCCAGTGAACCAGCAGTTTCTTATGGATGTCCATTTAATTTGATGATTCACCTATGATAAAATGCTGATTTTCCATGGCTATGTTAGTTTACTGGAGGATATCTCCATTTGTCCAGATTCATTTCACAGAACAGAATCCAACATATATTGGCAATTGTTGTTTTCAGCCATGACTTTCCTTTCCACATGTGGGTGTGGGTCAGTTCACCTTGGTGATCATCTGGTTTTCAAAGCAAAATAGCTATGCTGAGTGCGGACCAATCCCCAATTCAAATGAGAAATAGCAAATATGGATAAATATGGAGCAATCCCCATGTCTCATGTTTGACACGTGGAAACCTCCAGACAAAAAACATCTCTCGCTTGCATTCAACGCGGTCGTTCGGCTCAATTTCCGCCTCGACAAGGGTGCAATCGGCAAAGCCCGGTGGCCCTGAACAAAAACAGGTCGATGTCAACCGGTGATGCTAGAACCAATTGATTTGTCTATACAATGCCTGAATGGTGAAGGATGCATGTTGAAGCTAAGTGGTTCCTGTACTGGCTGGGAAGTGTACCAAATGGTTTCAAAGCAACTTCCTCNATGTTGAAGCTAAGTGGTTCCTGTACTGGCTGGGAAGTGTACCAAATGGTTTCAAAGCAACTTCCTCAGAAAAAAGGTGCACAACTCACCCTGCATCACCTGGACTCAACTCTGATACTGCACAAAGAGTTGGAGGCGCAAGGCATCATGGGCAAAGCTGCAACACTCTTGGGCACTTTTGTTCCAACAGATCTCTATGCTGCGTGGTGTGTTGTCCAAGGCTTGCCAGTCTCTCAGGGAGAGCTTGCACTAGCGGGAGTGACGCGGATACAAGGTTCCAATTTCATACAGTATTTGCAGCACTTCCCAGAAAGCCTTGAGCAACTTGAACACTTGACCTTTGGCAATGTATTTAATTAACCAGAGCCTGGAAGGAGTGACCTTGCCAAGCAGTCTTCAGACCTTGACCTTGACATTTGGCGATAGGTTTAGCCGGAGCCTGGAACGAGTGACCCTGCCAAGCAATCTTCAGACCTTGACGTCCGGCGATTGGTTTGACCCGAGCTGGTTTAACCAGAGCCTGGAACGAGTGACCTTGCCAAGCAGTCTTCAGACCTTGACCTTTGGCAATTTATTTAACCAGAGCCTGGAAGGAGTGACCCTGCCAAACAGTCTTCAGACCTTGACATTTGGCAATAGGTTTGACCAGAGCCTGGAACGAGCGACTTTGCCAAGCAGTCTTCAGACCTTGACATTTGGCAATGGGTTCAACCAGAGCCGGGAACGAGTGACCTTGCCAAGCAGTCTTCAGACCTATCTTGACATCAAAATCAACATCCTCAAACCATTTGGTTTTGGCAGCAGCAACGTCTCCTGGCTTGTCAACAGCTGGAGGCCCGGATGCATTGGCTCCGGGAGTCTAGAGCCGGTTTGGACAACGACTGGCGCCGCAGATGCGGCGCCAATCGTTGTCCAAACCGGCTCTAGACTCCCTGTGGCTTGACCCGGTCACGTAAGGGGTCAACCATGGGATGAACAAGAAAGAAGATGAAAGAACTGGGAATGAAGTTGAAGCCAAAGACTCAAGGTTTCAATTGGCAAATAAAAAATCAATAAAATGGATGGACATGGAGGGTGGACTATCCAAACTCAGGGTCAGGGTTCACTTGACATTTGGCAATGGGTTTGACCAGAGCCTGCAAGAGTGACCTTGCCAAGCAGTCTTCAGACCTTGACATTTGGCATTCAACCAGAGCCTGGAACGAGTGACCTTGCCAAGCAGTCTTCAGACCTTGTCATTTGGCAATGGGTTTGACCAGAGCCTGCAAGGAGTGACCTTGCCAGGCAGTCTTCAGACCTTGGCCTTTGGCAGAGCGTTCAACCAGAGCCTGGAACGAGTGACCTTGCCAAGCAGTCTTCAGACCTTGACATTTGGCAATGGGTTTGACCAGAGCCTGGAAGGAGTGACCTTGCCAGGCAGTCTTCAGACCTTGGCGTTTGGCGATAGGTTTGACCAGAGCCTGGAACGAGTGACTTTGCCAAGGAATCTTGAGACCTTGACATTTGGCAATGTATTTAACTGGAGCCTTGAAGGAGTGACCTTGCTAAGGAATCTTCAGACCTTGACATTTGACGCTAGGTTTATCCAGAGCCTGGAATGAGTGACCCTGCCAAGCAATCTTAAAACCTTGACGTTTGGCGATTGCTTTGACCAGAGCCTGGAAGGAGTGACCTTGCCAAGCAGTCTTCAGACCTTGGCATTTGGCTATGGGTTTGACAAGAGCCTGGAAGGAGTGACCCTGCCAAACAGTCAAAAGCTTTAGCCATCGTTCGGTCTTGGTCAGCAGCACGTGATTTGTTTTTGAAGGAGAAATGAGGTTTTTGACATTCTGAGGATTTTGCTCTTTGAATTGTGCATGCCCGTTGCTGGTCGGCAAAACATGGAATGAATTGGAGTCAGAGTTGTTATATACGACGTATAGTTTGTTGCACGGGATCTATAAGCCACTAGAGTAAGCTATTAGGAATACGTACTTGTTGGTCTACCCATGAAAAGGACAAACCTTATGGCATGGATATACAACATGAAAAAAATATAAAACCAACAACATTAGGATTTGACAATAATCGCGGAAGAAGCCCTGGGATCATACATTGGATACCCTCCAGTACTCAAACATGACTAGCTGGAAAATCTCCAAAGTAAATGGAGATTTTAACCGCGAAAGTCGTCGAACTGAAAGGAGGATTTTCTGGGGATCCTAGGCATCCAACCCACCAACCCAAATGATCCCAGTTAACCAACAGACCAAATATTCTGGGATTTAAGGGGACGTATAGCTGACAACCTGGTTTTGTGATATTTTGTGTGTTCAATTGTCTAAAACATACCAGACGTTTGCCCGTGACGGATCCCACATATCCCAGGACAGTCTCAAAATGTCTCAAATGCCTGTACGTGCCATTTGTGATGTTCCAAAACCACAAACTCTGAGCCCTAACAACCTAAACCTAAAACCCTAAACCCTAAATCCTGGAAGCATAGAGTCAAACTCCCTGCGTCTAGCCTTTGCTTTCGTTCATGTTCTTCTGGCAAATACATAGTAACATTGCGTTGGTGTAAGATTTGTGCACGGGCGAACGTCTGGTTTGAGGCGAACATGTTAAATTCTGGTTTCAATATTAGTAGCTGCTTGACCCAAATATGAGCTTTGGGAACCAACAGATGGGGATATAACATGATATAACTGGAGATTACTCCACTAAACATAGTTTATAGTTTATAGTTTATGTTTTAAATCTCAACAGACATAAATGTAACATGATGTAACATTATTTTGACACAATATAATTAAATGGGTTATACCCGTGTCCTTTCCCCTTTGCTGGTTGATGTTTTTTGCGTTCTTTTTCCCCAACCAGTACTGTACCTTCTGGCTAACTAACATAGCCATGGAAACGCACCATTTTTTCAAAATAGTAAATCATCAAACTCAATTGGCCGTGGCTTCCATGGCAAACTGTTTGATTACTGGCAGGTATATTAATGTATTCATGCATGATTCGTCCATTATTGTTGGTTCTACCCCCATTGTCAACCAGTCTTTAACGTGACTAACCATTAATTTACCGCTATCAAACCATCAATTAGCCACTCTTAGAATTTTAACCAGATGAGTAACAACAGATCGTGAGCAACCACTATTAACCATGAGTAACCAGTCATGAAACGTCTCCTGAGTCACGTGTCGTTAAATGCCCAGGCCATCAGCCCTCGGAAAGTTGGATGGCCAAACACGAGGGCGATGGAACCAGATCCAGAGGCCTCCGAAAAATCGGGGCCCAACCTGGGGGCATAGAGGGATTCAAATGGGGTAAACCTTACAGGATGGGGGCCCCAAGATGGCGTTCAGTTGACCTATTTTTGTGGCTGAAATCTATGGTTTATGGTAGATATGCCACATTTATAGATGCTTTATGATGATTTACCTATTACAAATGGTGATTTTCCATGGCCATGTTAAATTCCCAGAGGGAACCAGAGGGTAAGTAGAGTTCATGGGGTTTATAAACCAACTTCTAACTGGGAGACACCATCTTGTACTTGGGGAGAAAAAACGTACTTGGATGAAAATCATGAATTGATATCCGCCAATATTGAAAATCATAGGATATAGATATAGAAAGTGAAATAATACTATATAACCAGCTAATAAATAACAGTTAACTATTCATTAACCAACCATTAGGTGACTGGCTGGAGACTCCCGGAACAAAGTCAAGGTTTCTAGCTGGTAAAATCATGTATGCATGGGGGATTGTCGATTGCCACGTTTGATTACCGGAGGGTAAGACATGTTATGAATAATTTATCTTTATTCATGTACATAGATATGTTTGATTCATGAATATGTTGAACTATTTGGCCAAACCAGCATAAACCTTGGGTTTAAGTCAACTTGTTTGCCATTGCGATGGGGGTATGTTAGCCTGATCACCTTCCTTTTTTTCCAAGGTATCTAGTTGGTTGGCCAATTTTTCTTCAGCGGTCTCAGAGGTTTGGCCAGAAAACAGGAGGCAAGCAATGGAACTGCAAGAAGATGCAAAAACCAAGGCGGATGAATTTGATCATGCCAAGGTGGTTTATGGTACAGCTATCATTAATTGTCATTATGCATCCTTAATGGGGATCAATAAATGGTAATGGTCATTTGGTGATTTATGGATCTAGATGAAGTTGATCAGGACCTCACGTCGCTTTCCGTCACTGGAACGATGGTTTATATCCGGGGAATCATCCCCATAGCTGGCCGCAAGTTTCACTGATTTTGAGGGAAGTGAGTTGTAAAAAATCAGCCACTCAGCATTACCCTTTGGTAATCAGACGTGGCAATTGATTGCCGGAGGGTAATCCATGAATTCTTGTGATTTTCCCCCCCTACAAAAATTCACCAGCATCTATTTGGGATAGTCAGATGTCGCAGGTGTGGCCGAGGACAAGGCAGAACCTCAGGTGCTGCGTGGCCAGCTTTCTTTTTCGGTTGGTTGATGGTGGGTGAAGCCACTAGTGGTAAGTTGTTTCACCATTCACCATGTGGTAAGTTGTTTCACCATGAAACATTGGTCTTTAGCCAACAACAACAGATAACAATGGCAGTATAGTGGGGATATCATGGGGATTCAACAACCGTTCAAGGTGACGTTCCAAGAACGGCTGGCTTTTTGGAGATGGACTACAGTAGATGGTTTATTCACCACCAGCAACCAGGATTCTATATATGGGCAGGTCTTTACCATTTATATCATTGAGATGTCACCTCTGGGGGGTTGGTTTAATCAGTTCAATCCCTGTGAATCTGCCGTTTTCATGTGAATATATTTCTCGGCAGCAAAAAAACATATTGTGTTTTGCATATGGGACGCCAAAAAGAACAGATCCAGCATTAAACCCATGTTAGTTGAGGGGTTTCTTCGTATGCGTACGGAAGTGCTGGACTCAGGCCGGGTGTTGCTGGGATGAATGGGATTCCTGACAAGAACCATGGGATAGTCTGCGTGAAAGAGGAGTGGACTATGTTGATGATGGATCTTTTTAAGGGATAAACAAACAACCATAGACTATCATCAAGATGGTTGCAGGATCCATCACTTCATAACCACCTTTTATAAGGGATAATCAGGGCAATCAATCGCAGTACCACTCCTTGACACGGCTAAACGGACATGTTCCACCAAGGCACCACGGGGTTTCTCGGGAAGCTATTGGCGACCTGCTCCTGCCGTAAAGGCACCCCATTTTTCAGGAGGTTCCTGTAAGTTGTCCTTTGAACCAATACATTGATGTGGGCTGATGTGGGTTTGCTTGAAGATAGGCATCTAAGATAGGGTACCCCAAAATCCCCATGGGTTTTTCATCGTTTTCCCTTCCGGAATGGCCTAAAAAAATGGCCATTTGCGGGACTTTGGGGGTATACCCCATGTGGTTTTCCGAGACAGCCACGTGATCCCACCTGCCAGGACGCTTCGGATCTCATGAACCGCTTGGATGCCAGTGAAGGGCAAGAGGACCTCGGGCAGGGCAGTACACACACAGCTTCAGTGGACTCGGGTGGACGAGAGAATGATGTTCCAGTTTTTTGAAATGGTATCTACATTTATTTACTCTGTAATTAACCAAACATTGGAAATCGTTATTTTAACATGTTTGTGCACAAACATGATTGACACTTGAAAATGCCCCCAGTTTTTTGAAATGCGGAAACTCATGAATGGGTGAGTTTCCATTGCCAGGCTAGATTGCCACCAACTGTGGTGGTTTATGGTAGATATATCTATATATAATATGATATAACTATAGATAACTATAGTTCATTGTGTAACATCAACCAACAATAAAACTGCAGGGCACTACCTCGTAGAATCTGACCCGCTGATTTCGTCCCTATGAATGCGCTGAACAGTGTTGAAAGCCCCAATCGATGATTGTATGGAGTTTACTACCCAAATCTACCCTTTATTGATTGGGGCTGATCACAATCACAATCCATGAGCTGGGAATCTATAATCCATTCTTATCCAACCAGTTGTTATTGCATGGAATGGCATTTTTCGGGTTTTGACCACTGTGCATATAACACGAGTTCTGAGTATTCAACAGCAGTACCAGATGAACAGATTGGCATATGTAAGGGCAAGCAGGTCACATCAGGTGTGTTTTGCTGCAAGCAAAACAGACAGTTATCCCTGATCGCCATGCTTGCAGGAGGAGGAAGAGATGCCAATTGAACGTGCCCTCAGTCGCTCCTTGGACGCAGAGAAGGAAAACATGATAGGTATGGTAGATGCTGTTGGGTGAAGAATCGGTCTTTGGCATACAAAAAACCCATTATATGATATTATATTGTGAATTATAAGTATAGATTCATTTAAGAAATTGAGGATCATGTTTTCTATTCATCAATATGACATGTTTGAACATTTTCATCTGTGCGTGTTTAATGTTTTGTTGCGCAATCCCTTCCCCCAAATAGTACATACCCCCATAAGTGACCCCAAAGCATATGGATCCAATACCAAAGACGGGTTTAGGGTCGGTATTTGATATTAGGGGCAAGGGATTATGCAGAATTATTCCAGATTATTATGCGGAATTATCAAATATATTTGAGTTGAGTAAAGGCCATTTCGAAACCGCAAAAAACGGGTTGTGGTGTAGTTTGGATCATGCCTCCTCTGTTGTGGATTGTGATACATTTCTGTTCCGATGGAACCTTCGTATCTATGAAACCAGTGTGGCTGGCAGTTGGGCAGTGGCAAGTATGTGTTCAACAGCTTGTTTTTCCAATGGTGTATGGTTAAATACTCTGTATCTGATAATCTTGAATAATCTTCAGATAGTCGATTATACATTATTTATAATACATACAGTATATTATTCTAAATTATTCGCATGTTTGTAATGTATGACTATATATAATATACACATGTTAGTCAACTACATGTTCTAAGACTCCAAAAGGTGAAATCTCATTTATCTCCTCAGGGACCCACTGCTTGGTCCAACACATATCAAAACATTAGAGCCAGGAAAATTGTCAGGTAATGTGGGAAACCCTAAACCCTAAACCTACAATTTGGGGATGATATATACGACCCAATGATTTTTTTTGATTTTGGGGGATGGTTCACCTTTTTTTGGTTTACCACATTGTTTGGATACATTCATGTAAATTCTGATGGTTTCTACATTAGGGTGAATTATCCCCAATTGGTGGAGTTGTTCAAGCTGGCGAATTATCACAACTGATCTATTGTAACTCATCATCAAAAAAGGAGGATTCAATTCACCCAGCCCTCCCGAAGGCAATTCCCCCAACAATACAGGATTTGGAAGGGCTTACTAACCACCAATGATCACCACTAAACTTCGTGAGGGTGTAGGTCAAAACCTGTCATCCCATGTTTTGGGGGGATGAACACCCATAAGACCCAGCCATTTTGATGTAGACAGAAGGGTGCCATAGGTTTGACACATACCCTGGGTCAACTTTGCTTGAATATTTTGGTACTTCAATCTGTTGCTATCAATGGTAAAATGTACTAACCAGTTTTTTTTTTTGGCAGGTATGTAAGACTCACCAAGTAGCCATGGAAATTCTATACATATCCCACGCATCTTTGCACACAACCTATGTTTGTTGGTCATTTAAACTGTTTCAGTCATGTAAGCAGTGTCGAAAATGCCTGTTGGTTGATGATTACAGGGGGTTATACTACCCGGGGTATAGGGAAGTATCATCATCCATGAACTGAGAATCCCGTTCTTGACCAACCAGTCTTTCCACGGATGAGATTCTGGTGATTGAGACAAGAAAACATGGTAATAAAGGGAACGATTATCAATAATGATCATGACCCGCCAATTCTGATCATCCATTTTGGTGATTGAGTATAATAGTGACTACATGGTTTCGGGATTATCGTAACCCATTATGGGAATCCCACTTGGAGGATCATCCCAATAAGTGGTGAATAAGCCTGGTTCGTACGTCCCCTGGCTCGGGGTATCCCAAAAGTGGCTGATAACCCACCAGAAATACTTACGACTTTCTAAATGGCATGGTCCTCCGAGTCTGGATGATAATAATCTTCAAGAAATTAGGTAGTATATACAAATCCCTAGTTCTTAACCAATCAGCCAGGGTCTAACTTTCATGGCTCACATTTCAGCCAAGTCGAATTGTCACAGGAGCCCGATCCTTTCCAGCAGGCGCAGTGACACTGTTGTGGCATGGTGGATCTTGGGACATCCTACATGGCATGGCCAATGAAGTTGGATTAGCAGTGACCGAAACTCTTGTTGACTAGGTATTATCCTGGATTATCAACGTGGTTTATTGGGGATTATGAACTTACATGAACTTACCCCTTTAGGGAGATCTATTCTGGAACCAGTACAAAGGATGGGATCCTGGGGTATTTTGCAGCAAGAATTGACTTCTTTCTGCCCTACTTGAGATGATTTTCTGGGGGTTGAAACAACCACCTACCCCATAGGTTGCTGGAAACACAGAAGGAACTGAGTATTTGAAACCCATTGAATCTGTCCAATGATCTTCCTGAACTATCCTTAAGTAACTTATTAATAAGTGGCTGGTTCTGATCAAAGAAGAGTTGTTTTTATTTCCATCCCAGCTGTGACGATGATCCCCACTACTGTGTGTGGTTTTTGGTGGGTTGAAGCATGTTGAAACCAGGAAGCGTCCAAGTGGTATAATATACGATTGTAATTATATATACATATGTATATATAAATTATAAATAATTACATACATATACATATACAGTATACATATACATATATATGCATACATACATACAGATTATATATATATATATGTAAATGTACCAGGTACCAGAACTCAATATGACAATAGATATTGTTATTGTAGTCATGTCTGGATCTGGATCAGGGTTTTCATATGTTCATATGGGGGTGCACGTTGCCCTCACTTACCCTTGGCTCAAGTGCTGCGCTATGGCGGGTCTCAAACCTCGGGCCTTGAGACTAGAGCCTCGAGAGCTGCCAGAGGGATGGGAGGCTCATAAAGATGCCTGGCTGTGAGGCTGTGATGGGACTGAAGACCTGACAGATGAAGGTTTGGTCGGTTGAAGCCCAAATACCCTAGGGGAAACATAGAAAAAAAAGGGGAAAATTGATCTACAAATGGTGTTTTGTTTTCCACATCTATGGTAGTTTCCGAAGTTTCCACTAGCGGGAGTCCTAAATCTCTGGGTTTGTTTTGAGTCCATGGAGTTTTTGTGGAAAGTGGAGTTGAGGATGGTTGTAATGAGGCATGGGCAAGGTGGACTGAAAATATGAGAATGCCTCCGATTTTACCGGTTTGGGTTAATAGGGAATACAATATAATACAATTGTGACCCAACCTAGTAGCATGAGGAACATCATGTGGATATGACCAACATTGGTTTGGGGAAGTTCAGGCATGGCTGCAGCAACTCCACGTGTGTTTGCCTCATTATTCGAGGATTCTATTTAATTGCCTACGGCAAGCCCGCCGGCCATGGGCAATTGGCAGTCTTTTCTTGGGACTTCTGGGACTTGGGTATTGAGCAGATTGCATTGAGCACTTAATGTGGTATTGGGAGTAGGAGCAGGAGTAGGGNNTAGCAGTAGTAGCAGCAGTAGTAGCAGTAGCAGAAGCAGGAGCAAGAACAGGAGCAGGAGCAGGAGCAGTAGTAGGAGTAGTTGTAGTAGTAGTAGTAGCAGCAGCAGTAGTAGTAGTAATAGTAGTAGTAGTAGTAGTAGTGGTAGTGGTAGTGGTAGTGGTAGTAGTAGTAGTAGTAGGAGTAGCAGTAGTAGTACTAGTGCTAGTACTAGTACTAGTACTAGTCCTAGGACTAGTACTAGCAGTATTAGTAATAGTAGTAGTAGTAGTAGTAGTAGTAGTAGTAGTAGTAGTAGTAGTAGTCGTAGTCGTAGACGTAGACGTAGTCGTAGTCGTAGTCGTAGTCGTAGTCGTAGTCGTAGTCGTAGTCGTAGTCGTAGTCGGAGTCGTAGTAGTAGTAGTCGTAGTAGTAGTAGTAGTAGTAGTAGTAGTAGTAGTAGTAGTAGCAATACTAGTAGTAATACTAGTACTAGTACTAGTACTAGTAGGGGGGAGGGGGGGGGGGTGAGGGGGGGGGGTTGATTCAGACTTGGCAAAAAGTTGCCGCAGGAGAACAAAGGAACAAGTACAAGCCAAGAACAGAACAGGAACAACACCTTCCAATCAG